>JACEGR010007404.1:0-49855 GCA_014170235.1 Listronotus bonariensis
TATATTTTATTTTTTCTTTATATTCCATAAATGTATTTATATTACTTAAATAATGTAAATATCTATTTTTATATATTATAAGTATTTATAATAACTCATTGTAGGTATTATCCATAGAAAATATTAATCATTACATTTATATTTATTATTTCATAGATAGATAAGCATTTATTAATTCCAAATAACAAATAGTTACGTATAAAACCTAAAAGGGTGTGGAACCATGTAATACAATAATGTGATAATATATTATCTTAATTACTACACCTACCTAGTAACTTTTTATCCTCATCATCAAAAAATTCACTTAGTGTGTAAAATGATTTTGTTAACAGATATTTCTTAATACACTTTTTTAGTTCACTCTCTGAGAGTAGCCTAACTGATTCAGGAAATGAATTAAAAAAATTTATTACTGAAAATTTGACATTTTTCTGAATGTATGAAAAATTGCATTTATCACAGTAGAGCTTGCCGCCCTTATCTCGAGTGTCATGATCATGACTAAGGTGACACTCGGCAAACAAATCCAAGTTACCCCTTACAAACATGACAGAATCCAAAATGTAAAGATTTATAACAGTTAAGATTTTTTTGTCAACAAATACTTCTCGACAGCTCTCTGTTTGTTTCATTCCATAGATATTTCTAACACAACGCTTCTGCAGCACCATAACTCTGTCAATTCTTGAAGAATATCCCCAAAATACCAACCCATACTTAAGCCGACTCTGTATATATGCATGGTATGCTGTAATAGCAGCATCCACACCAACATTTTTAGCAATAATAAACAGTTGCAGTCAGTAAAGATAAACCATAGATGACAAATAATAATTTTATGGTAAATAGTTTTTTTTTTAATTAATCTATGCCATAAAAATCAAAAATCTATTGGAGTGCATTCAGAATCAACACACCCAGGCCCAGTTTCACAATATATGGTAACCATCACTTTTGGGTTAACTATTTTGGCAATACCAATCACATTTTGGTATTTTGTTGTTTCTATGGTAACAAACCTGTGGTTAGTGTTAACCAAATATTGTGAAACTGGCCGTTAGGGTAACAGTTATCCTATATCGTGGTCAATAACACGAAGTGGCGTATCTCATTTTTATCAATTTCACAAGAATCCTGTTTAGGTATTTTTTTGACAAATTTTGTTTCTTAGTAAAATAAGTTATTTATCACCCTTTTATAAGTTTTAAGCTATCAAAATCTAACTTGTGCCAATTGGTGACATAAAGGAGCAGCTTTTTTAAGCAATAATAAGTGAGGACGCGGAAACCCATGTCCTCACTTAGTAACATGTTACAAAACTTGTTGCCGATACGTGTTAAAAATACAAATAATTTGTAATTTTTTATAAAATTTTAAAAACATGTTTGATAACATTGTTGATAACAGTGTTGAGTAGTAAGTGAGGACGCGGCTTGAGAGTTTAAGGACGCCGCTAAAAATCGGTTTTTCTTAACTTTTATAGTACTTTGTATAATGAAATAATTTTTTAATATGATAAATACTAGTTAGGACTTACTCTAACTCAAAAATCTCCATAAATCGAAGCAGATAATTAACCCAAGTGATAAATAAGTGTCTGTTAGTCGAAATTTTATGTCAAGGTCGAAATTAAACGAATATTTTATACTACAAAATTCAGAGAGTAAAACTCCGTACTGTTTAAAATTTTCAGGCAAGGTTTTGCATCCGTCGTATACCAACTAATCTGGCGATGCGGATTTTCATACAAGCCAAAGGTCTTTCTTTCAGAGCTAATTGTCAAGACATGTTAAAAGCTTTTGAGATCATTCAGTTAGGTTTAACTATGAATGAAAATACGACTGATTATATTTTCAATTTACTTGCGCAAGTAAATAAATTTTACAAATTGGATTGTGAAAAGAAAATAATTCATCAAAACCTGGTTACAGATTATTTCAAAAAGTAATATTTTTATTGTGCTAAAATTATTATTGTCTATTATATTATTAAGATAACTACGTATATAATACTTATGTTTTTACATACACTAAATAATCAAAGTTTACTAACTTATTTTTTGCTACAAGGAAATGTAATTTTATGACTTTATTAGATTTTAAAATATACAGGGTGATTTAAAAATCGATCACAAAACTTAAGGGGTGATTCTACTTGACAAAATAAGGGTAGAGCTTCATATAATTTTTTTTCAAAATGTCATTTGTTTTTGAGTTACAAGCCGTCAAAGCTCAATTTTTATTTTGGTTTTTTCGCCATATTGCATTTATTTTTTAACCAATCCAGTTGATATTTGGCACACAAATCGAGCTTTGCAGATTGTGACATTTTAAGACAAAAGTACTTTTTTAAATACCGCCAGAGGGCACTTACCTAAAACCTAAATTAATAAATATTAAAAAAAAAAGTTTTTTTAAAATATTTAACACACCGTTGTTCAAAAACTAAGACGTTTAGGACCTCTATTTATATTAAGTTTTTTATTTTTTGTTGTAGAATCATTTGGTTAAGTTTGTCAGTTGAGTTTCTGGACACCCTGTATGTATGTAGGTAATTTGATTGAAATTGATGAAAACTTTGATGTCTATTGGTGCCTAAACGGTGAGGTTTATCGACTTTAATAAAGAGTACCTTATTTTTTAAGTTTTTGATTGTCTGTAAAATGGCGCTCCCAGCTTTGCAATATCTGTCCAAATAAAAAGTTATGATGTAAATAAATTTTAGGTTTTAGGTAAAGTACCCTCTGGCGGTATTTAAAAAAATACTTTTGTCTTAAAATTTTAGAATCTGCAAAGCTCGATTTGTGTGCCAAATATCAACGGGATTGGTTAAAAAATAAATGCAGTGTGGTGAAAAAACCAAAATTAAAATTGAACTTTGACGGATTGTAACTGGAAAATGAATGACATTTTGAAAAAAAATATTTGAAGCTCTACCCTTATTTTGTCAAGTATAATCACCCCCTTAAGTTTCGTGATCGATTTCTGAATCACCCTGTAAGTATGTTTATTTATCAATATGCCATTTTTTATACAATAAAACATTTTTGAGAAATTTTGCATCATTTTCTCACTTATATTCTTTAACTCGAACTAAATTGGCGGCCCCTTGAGTTTCGAGTTATAGGGGTTCAACAGTATTTTTAAAGTTGCGAGAATAATCATCTAAAAATTTCGGCACCCACAATTATTGGGTTTTATACAAATCTTTATGGACTATTTTATAAATTTAAAAACAAAGTTTAATACATACGATATGAAGAACCTGCTAATAATTTATTAAAAATGTCTCCTCTTTTAGAGTAGAGTTAATTCAGAAAATGTATTGTCATGACCTATTATTGTAGAGATCAAAAAATATAATAAATTACCAGATAAAAGTACCAAAATTTAATATTTAATATTATTTTTATCATTTATTTAAAAAAATCATTAAAAGGAGATAAAATTATTAAAAACAGTCTTATGTGTAGTATGAAGTTCAATAGAATAAGCTTTTAAAAATGCGGCAGTCCCAGTGCATGGGCTATATACAAATTTTTATGGACTCCTTTAAAAATTAAAAAGCAAAGTAATTTTTAATAGATACAAAATTAATAATGTGCAGTTTATTTACTTAAAATGATTTTTTTAAAAGTTATTTTAAACATTGTCAAGACCTATTATAGAAATTAAATTTATATTAGGTTACTAGGCAAAACTGTACAAATATTGGATATTATTTTCTATGAAGTTATTAAATTGCTTTACTTTGTGTACCTATATTTTTATCAGCTTATTCAGATAAGAATTCTAAGAACTGTTTAGGGTTTCCCCTAATTATATCATTTATCTCAAGCAGTAAATATTTCCGACACAATTCAGGAGAATTATTATTTTTATTTGCTAAATTGAATTGATCTTTATTTCTAGTGAGTAAAATGATTTGAAACCCTAGAGCCTCTAGACTATGACTATGATAAATATAATATTATTAGTGATTGGACGATACCGATATAAATATCGGTGTATCGGTATCGTATTTGCATATCGGCAAATTTTGCCTATAATCGGTATCGGCATGATCTTGCCGATAAATCGGTGTATTGTCACGGTAAATGTAAGCAATCGGTAATTATCTAAATATAGTGAATTATCAACATTTACCGGTAATTATATAAAAGCTTTCGCGTGACTGGTAAATGTTGAGATAGGCTTTGGAATGGAGAGGGAATGGCGCGTCGGGACGCAGTGGTATTGGCGCTAGACCTGCGTTGCATGTCGGTTTACTTGGCGTTCTATATGTTAGTACTTCTTAAATAAATATATAAATTCAACCTGCCCAAAGTCACGGTCAGGTTAGTTTTGGTTAGCCATGCATTTTTGTTTTTTTAATTGGCATCACCCCTATTCATTTCCCGGTTTTCACAATTGATTCTGATGTTTGATTTCATTATTTACTACATTTACTAAACAGGTATGATAATTTTATATAATTACCGATAAATGTGATTAATTCGAAGGTTTTTACAACTTTTACCACGAGCACTGGTAATCATGCATAGTTCCCGGTAATTGTACATAATAACCGCACTATCCGTCCATTTTAATGCATCCAAAACACAATCATGTTGCTTGTCGCGAAAAGAGCTCATCAAATACTCATCCTCTTCTTATGAGAGGCCAAGTTTTACAGAGCAAAGACACCTTCAATCTTGTGGGGTTATATTTAAAGTAACCTTAACTGGCATAAACACATTGTATCTATAGCCACGGCGGCTTCAAAAAGCTTGGATTTCTATTTTGAGCCAAAAAGTATTTTTTCCTTCTAATTTATACACTTTTATGTATCCCAAGTCCGACCTCCCTTGGAATATTGTTCTCATATCTGGGGCATGGCGTCCCCCACAACACTAAGCATTCTTGATTCCATTCAAAGAAGAGCTATTCGTCTCATTAATGATCCTTCACTTACAGAAAGGCTTTCCTCTCTTGCCCATCGTCGGGCTGTGGGGGATTTATCGCTTTTTATAGGTATACTTCCATGGCTTCTGCTCTGAAGAATTGTCCAGTATAGTTCCTCCACTCACGGTTCCTAACAGAGAGACTCGTTGTGCCGTCGCGTATGCATCCCTATACGGTCCAACTGGACAGGCCCCGAACTTCCCACTTTGTTCGTTCTTTTATCCCTAGAGTTTCTAGAATGTGGAACCTGCTACCGCGGAGGTCTTTCCTTCCCCCAAATCTTCAAGTATTTAAGTCCCGTGTCAACAAACTCCCTCTTACCTCGCTTAAGACACCCACGGTACGTTAGTATTTAGGCTTTTAGCCTTCGTGGTTTGTGTAAAGATAAAACAAAATCACATTTACCCTAACATATTTAAGATTAACTCTTTTATTTATTTGTAACTAAAGACTATTTTTTCAATTTTTTAGAAGCAAAATAACTAAATTATTTCTAATAGGAACAAACTAAAAACAACAAAAAATGAAAATATTGCACACAAAATCTTTATCAATCTTACCTAAAGCAGCAATGTACTTATTCGAACTGCGGAGCTTTGGTAGCTACCCTTTCCGTACAACGGCCAATCACCGCTGCGTGAGTGTAATTTTGCAAAGTGCGTAACTCCATTTTAGAAATTTTAAAAAAGCATTTTTAAAAAGCAGGATTTTACAGTGACGTATGATAAAAAAAATTAATATATTTTTTTCGTATTGAATTATTTTTTACTTTATGCCACCACACTTAACTGTAAAATTTTGCTTTAAAAATGCTTCTCAAAATTTTAAAAATGGAATTACGTATTACGAATTCGAATTACACTGACGCGCTGGTGTTTGGACTTGGTCTGGGAATTACCCACATTTGTTCACGATACGTCCGCGGCGATGCCAGTATTCTGTCGTCTAACATCTCTAGCCGGTGGCGCACCCTCTACGAAGTGTGAACATAAATGTTATGACATTTAAAGAAAAAAGTTTTTTTTATCTCAAAAATATGTTCTTTAAATATTTCTACTGAAATTTGGAAATAGTCTGTATTTTAAAAGCTTAACATTAATCGAACTTCACTTTAAGACCCTCTAATTTAAAATATTTTTTCCATTAGATGATGAAAGGCGATTTCTACGTTTTGGAATACCTCGGCTGGGATAATACCTATACTGAGATAGTCAGTATTGACCGATTGAGGCAGAAAAACGCCAACCCACCAATTGAGAGGACCATGTTTCACAAATTCGAGATAGAAGTTCCCGAGGACGTCAGGGATTAGTAAGTAGACTAAACTTCAATAATAAAAGGTCAGGCGGTCATCACTTCTCTCTCACTTTCAATTATTCTATGTTGCTCGCACACTATTTAAACGACGCGTTTAGACAGCGATAGTTGATTGCCGTCCTTACTTGTATGTAGCTTGTAGCTTTTTTATTATTGAATTGATTTTTACCGATATTAGTAGATATAGGGGTTAGAGTAAAATATTTTAACTTTTCAAATCGTAGACAATTTGAGCAAAATAAGTCGTAAACTCATTTACACATACGAGGATTTTGTTAAATTTGCGGCGAAACTCATTTCCAAAACTATAAATATAGAACACATATTTTTTCTTTGTAAACATTTTAGTTAGATATTTAATATGATAGGTTAAGCTAGTAAAAGTATTGCAACCCCTAAATTTTTTAAAACAGCTGAAAACAAAACTAAGATGTTTTGTGAAAATTTAATTAAGGGATGGGTTAGGTTAATTTGTGCTCAAAAGGTACATTGTTATGTTTTTTTTTGACAACACAGTCAATATTTATTTATTAAACTCAATGGCACATTAAAATATAATATTAGAAGAATATTGTGTAAAATTTTGTTAAAAACATTTACAAAATACGGCAATGACGGCAAATTTTCGGAAGCGTCTCGAAAAAAAAAAGGTGCTGGTTGATCATGTGAAATCAAAAATTTAGGTTTGTTCGTTAGATAATCGTTTTCCCCAGGTAACGCTGGGAGGGTTCTTTAAAATGATAATTTTTCACTTTTCGGGAGCCTTTTAAAGTAAAAAACGCAATTTTTTGATAAATATCAGCCATTTTATTTTAATAAATTAGAAATATTAAAAACCCAAAAAAACTCTCCAGCGTTACCTTAAAAATTATTCAGAGAAGAAGTGGTCAAAATTTCAAACAGATCGATCCAGTAGTTTTGGCGTTATGATGGTCACCGACTTTAAAAACGTGAGTTGTGGGGAAAGCGCTTTAAAGTTAGCTTCATACATAAGAAGTCATGGGTCACAGTTTCCGTTCGTTCTCGGTTGTAATTTCAGACGTTGGAAGGGAGTTCGTACGGCCCTGGTGTGGTATCGTGCATGGAGGATGTAGAAAACGTCTCTGGTGCCCGAGGTAGATAGGAAACTCACAGCCAAATTTTGAAAGAGGCATCTTTTTTCCGGAACTAGGGCGCTGTGAGTGAAGATTCCCTATAACCCAATGTTTTCCGTGTTTGGCGTACCGCACGAGGTGTCTTCCACTGGCGCTGCGGGGGCGTCAGTACTGAAAGAAACCGGTTATGCGCTGATACCAGGTAGCAGTTCCTGAGGAACATGGGGCCGAAATTTATGCCAACTTCATAAGTTCATATATTAAGAGTAAATGAGTGAAAAATTCCGGAATTTCTGGGAGCTTCTGGAGCTCGACTATCCAGATTTGCCCCCTGAATGTGCTGGTAGAATTACAACTGAATGGGACCAGAGCCAAAGAATAAATAAACCAACCAACCAAGAGTCATGCGCAAGAACCTTCGTATCTTCTCGGTAATTTTGCTTTGAATAATCTTTACGCAAATATTCTTAAAATGTTATTTATTTTTTAAAAAAATGTGTTTTAGCCAAATGTAAAAAAGTTTAAAAACCTTACTCTCCCCTTAAATTGTAATATCGGCACTGATATTCGATTTCACAGTTTTGTGCTGCTATTTTTTTTTCCTTTTTTTGTCCCATTTATTTTTATTGTTTATTTCATTAAATTGGATGGGTCAAATTTAGTTAGTTTCAAAATTTTCCAAATTCTGTCTGTCTATTAAAAAGTGGCAGTATAAATAAATTGTAGAATATATTTTAGGACATCCACTATTTTTTTTTGTTAGCCTAACCAACCAGAAGTTTATTCTTTATTACTATTATACGTTTTTTTCTCCTTTATTAGCTGTAAAAAGGATAACCACAAAGAATTCGCTAAAGCTATTGGCGCTGGTCGCATCTTTTACAATGCTGAGAAAAGTGTGCTTGTAGTAATTTCAAAATGCGACACAAGTCGCAAGAGGGCGGCGCTGTTGCAAGATATGCACTTTAGGAGCTTGTCCCAAAAGGTGTTGCTACTAAAAAGAACCGAAGAAGCTGCCAGACAACTGGAGAGCACGAAGTTGGCGACCATCGGAGGGTAAGTGTGTTATTTCAACTTTAAAAATATCAGATTTTACTTTTCTTTGTATTTTTCCAGTGAATCTTAAAAACCAGAAACAAACTTTAAAATCTGTATTTACTTATTCAGGGTGTCCCAAAATACGTGAATACGAAGATAGTATCCTGAGGTCAAAATATTTTGTTTTAAGCCAACTTAGTTATATCTGAGCTAGCGTGTAAGAAATTTTAATTTAATTATAGAATATATATTCAATTACAAGCTTAACCTATGTATATCATCACCGCAGAAAAAACAAAAAAGATAATTTTGTAAATAAATAAATTTGCATAGTCGCCTAAAGGCGGAAGGCAACTAAAAAACAACAATTCCTTTTTTAATATGTATTGACAAATCAGGCCAAATTAAAATACCAAAATTCATTGACTGTTTTTTGAAGTTAGGTCAGTTTTACTTTGAGAGGATGCCGTAGCGCGGTCAATTGAGCTAAAACGCGATTTCACTGTCGTTTTTAAAATATTTGTTTTGGAAAAAGTTGTATATAGAAAAGTTTCTTTAAATGATCCAAAGATTATCGGAAAGTTGGTTATTATTACGGTTTTAGTATTTTGGGAAGTTTCATGTGTTAATTATTAACATTACCAAAAATCAATTAACTTTCCGATAATCTTTGGATCAATTTAAGAAACTTTTCTATGTACAACTTTTTCTCAAAACAAATATTTAAAAAACGGCAGCGAATCGCGTTTTAGCTCAATTTAACGTGCTACGGCATCCTCTTAAGAAAGCTAATACTATACTACTGAAAAAAAACAATATTTGATGGTTGCATTTGAGGGGATTAGACTAGGCAGAATTTATTATAAGGAATAAATAATTTTCATAAAATTATTAATAAAAGTTTTCCATATGGTACTAACCAGACCTTAAGTAGACTCACTGTCAAGCTTACTGTATAACTAAGTTAGCTCAAACCAACCTATTGTGAAATCAGAAGATTGTCACAAAATGTTTTTCACTTATTTACTGAATGCCCCATATTAGTATTTTTTACAATAACATCACAAGACTTCCTAATCTAAGTTTTGATTTGTCTCTTCAAAGAAGATAAAAATATTTAAAAAAAAATCATTAATTCAAACTTAAAAACAAATAATTCTGCTTGCTTAAGAATGTAATTATTTTCGTTTTAACAGATATTCAGATGAATTCCATGTTAAAGAAGATCTCATGGGTCTCGCAATTGGCGCACACGGTGTCAATATCCAACAGGCGCGAAAAGTAGAGGGTATCACCAACATTGAGTTGGAAGAAAACTCATGTACATTTAAAATTTATGGCGAAAGCGATGAAGCGGTGAAGAAAGCTAGGTAAGCCAGAGCTGAATCATTATCTTAGAGCTTTATGAGTCTAAGGCAAGGCGCAAATTAAGACACATATAACGCGTGCTACGCGACGCAGCACAGCATTTACTTTTGTAACCTATCTAATTAAGTTATAAAGCGCAAATTGACTAGCGACGCGTCTACTCGAAAAGACGTAGATTTTGTGACAGTGACATGGTTTCTCGCTTCACACGCGGTTGATGCGGCTCATTTTGCGGCTTGCCTTAGGCAAGGCATACATTGTGACGCTTTGTGGTCCATTTATTGAGACGCGTGTCAATCGATTCGAAAAATGTCTGATACTCAAACAAAACAATTGTTATTTTTAAACTTAAGTTCTTAATCTCAATCAGGTGCTACTGAGGAGGATGTATTGTTTGACTTGATTTTGAATAAACTTAAACCACCTAATAAGTATTTTCTATGGAAGAAAAAAAGAGGTGAACACTTTCAAATTTCAATAATTATGAGAGAGTGCTGCTGATTTTACTAATTACAGAAGAGAGTTACTACATCAAGCTCAGAATCTGATGATTTCGAGAATAAACAAAACAATTAAACTATAATTCTCCGAAAATCAGGTGCGCACGACGCGAGAAACTGCGCTACTACCACAAAAGCGACGCGTGTTCAAGTAGACGTGACTTGTGCCACGTTGTGTCGGTAGTTATTTGCTCTGTATAATTTAATTTTATTAAGTTAGAAAAGTACGCTCTGTGCTTTGTCGCGTCTCACGTGTTATGCCCGTTTATTTGCGCTTTACGTAAGGGTATGGTAAATACGGGAATATCTATTAAACAAATATTTTTCAGGTCCATGTTGGAATATAGTGAAGAATCATTGCAAGTGCCTAGAGCATTAGTAGGCAAAGTTATCGGAAAAAATGGTAGGATAATACAGGAAATTGTGGACAAAAGTGGAGTGGTAAGTAAAAGTGTACTTTCAATATATTATACAGGATGTTATAAAAAGTGTGTTTTTAGGTTCGAGTCAAAATAGAAGGCGACAATGAACCACAACCGACGATTCCGCGGGAAGAAGGGCAGGTACCTTTCGTTTTCGTGGGAACTGTCGAAAGTATATCCAACGCGAAAGTCCTCTTACAATACCATCTGGCACACCTAAAAGTAAGATTTTCTGTAGTTTTAATAATACATTTGAAAACAACTAACAATCTTCTTTTATTATTATAATTTTAAAAATAAATAACTATTGTATTTTCTAAGTATACATTTTTCCAAACAGGAAGTAGAACAACTTCGCCAAGAAAAATTGGAAATAGACCAACAACTACGCAGCATCCACCATGGTTCCAATCTAGGTTCAATGCAATCCTTGTCCATGGGCGGCCGTCGCTCGGACCGTGGCTACAGTTCGGACATTGATGGCCGTCCTAGAGGAGGTCCCAGAGGCGGACGAGGTGGCAGAGGACGTGGAGGTTCACGCCAGGGTGACCGCTACGGCCAGGGTACGCAGCCGCAATCCGACTATAACAATATAGACGCTCGGCCAGGTCGCAAAGGTCCCAGAGGGGGAAGCGCGGGAGGCTACACACCGAATGGTCGTATACCGAGAGGTGGCGCTCGTGGTAGAATGTCAGTAGACTCGGCGGGAGACCGCAAGTGATCGGTTCAATTTTGTTCGCCGCCCGCACTCCAATCGGGGCGGCAAGATTGCGCCGTGGCCCAGCGTCTCGCTGCGCAGCGGCGGGAGGGACACGACGCCCCCGCCGCTGCACCCGTCTCGTGTAAAATGTATTTTCCAAACGACTTTATAGACTGACCCGGCCGACGACTCATTTTTTATCATGTCTCTGAACTTGTGCGCATGGTTCTTGTTTGCGAGGGTATGTGTAACTGCTTGGCAACTAATAATCAGTTGATAACTCATATCAGTGTCCTTATAGATCAAAACTAAACACTTATATGTCTGTTTGAATTTATCCAATCAAGGAAATTTGCTTAGTTCTGTGTATGTTCATTCATCAAATTATTCTTTAAAACTTACTTTCTGCTCTTGTAAATATAAACTTTGTTTCAGAGGTAGTGAATGTTTCATCACATTACCTGACGTTATACCCAGATTAGGGCAGGTTATGTATTGTGACATATATTAAACCAAGAACAAATTTTGACTTTTTAATTTAGACCTTAGAATATTTATTAAACTACTTTATTTTATTTAATTTATGTTTAACTTACATTCAATACCGCACTCACGGGTAAAAGATTTCTCCATTTGAAATATGTACTTTACCATCATAAGAACTTGTTTCCCTTCCGGCATTTTTAATAATAACGACCTATATTAAAAATACTAACACTTCAAGTAATTATTAAAGATTAAAATCAGAAAACAGCACTTAACATTCAAAATTGTTTTAAACAACGATGGACGAATAATTTGCGTTTACAAAGTTGCAGGTAAAGCATAGTTTCACAGTACAACAAAATAGGTCTGGTTAGCCGGTTAGTTCAAAACAAAGGTACTAAACACTTGTAATTTTCCTATTTACTCAAATTTGACATAATAGTTAATGAAAACATTTAAAATGTCTAAAATATCGAACATTTAATTGAATACTAACGATTTCCCTCAGGATTACGTCAGTGAAGTTATTTTTTGTCTCTCTCGGTTTAGATAGTATAAAGTGAGAACAACAAAGTATGACGAAAGATTCAACATTTTTGAAACAAACAATATATTTTTATTATCTTCTAGGATAAATAAAACTAAATGTAATTAAGCAAGGTATGTTTGGTGCTTAATTTTATCTAGTTTTGGGGAACTATTTTTACAATCTCTTTCAATATTTTTTCCAGATTTCGTTTTTTTTTTAATTACACACAATTTTCAGTAACTTTTTTAGCCAACTTCTATTTAAAATGATTTTTTTTTTTGAGAATATATTGTAAAAACATATGGCATATTTTTCCAACAAATATTTATAATTGTCCAATTTTAAAGAATTTAGTGTTTGTGAAATTGAGTTCATGTAAAGTTTTTGGGACCTTGGCCAAAAAAATAAGGAAAAAAACGCAATTTAAAATTTTTGCGTCAGACACCAATTCTCTAGTGCCTTTCTATTGGAATTACCATTACCGTGTATTAAAATAAGGGTAATAAGTTAGATGTACTAGTAAAGTGCCAAGCAAGTTATCATACCCGCAACTTTTAGTAACCAACGCACTCTACGATTTACGAGGAATTTTTGTGCATTTTTCAAGGAATGTAACGTTTTTGTTCGATTTAGGATTTTCAACTTATCTGGGCGTTGCCAAGTGCACTCTATTTTCGTTCAAGTTGCCCGGTTTTCATTCGTAGAATTGAGAGTCCTGCTTTCTGTACGATTCGGAATTCTATGATTAAAAACACGGCTTTATAAGTAATTGTACTACTGTTGTAGAAACAGTTGTAAATATTACAATTTACGTTTTTTTCGTCCATTTTTTTTCCTATTAGTCTAAGAGCCAGCGGTTAGTTTAACTAGGGTATTTTAACTTGAAAATTTTAAGAAAATGAGCTATTGTTTATTAAATTAGAGATTAGCGGTCAAGCGATCGACTTCCGGTTGCGTCGTCAGTCGTCAGTGCAATATGATGCTTTTAACATATTGATTGCAATATAACTTTCGAAAACACCTGCTTGTCGGTTTCACTAGAAATCGGGAAAGTGGCTTTTTACAATTTATTTTTAAATATCGTTTTAAAGTTAAAAGTCACTAAGTACATTTTGTTAAAAAAGTTGTTCAAACATTTCTAAGCTCTTTATAGTAAAAATTTTTTGGAGTAATAATTTATTAGTTACATGTATGACATCCATAAATCTTTAATAAAATATTATACATAAAAAAAAGCTTATCTTTTCATTTCTATTAAAAAATTTGTATAAAATCGTTGTTATTCCCTAAACCATAAAATGTCACTTAGTGATTTTTTTCTTTAAACCGATGATTTTTTATTATTACTTTATCCATATCTTTATTTTTTAAGCAGGGTAACCAATAATTTTGTAATTATTTAATATATTTTTAAATTATTTGTCTATGTAAGTTGTCAAATGAAATATTTTTATTATTTTAAGAAAAAAAATCTAAAATGCAACAATCAGATATCAAATTTTATCATCATGTCATCTACGAGATTGGTCCAATACTGTAATTATTGCCAAAATTTATGTGATAAAAAAGATGTTTAGAATTAAAAATACCGTTTGAATAATAAAACTTTTTTAATATTTTTTTCTGCTATAATGCTGAAAATGTAAGTTTATTTAAGAGAAAGAGCATTGTACATTTTTTTTTGTACTAGTTAATTTTTAAAGTATTTTTGGAATTGTTTTATAAAATTTATAATTAAATGTTTTGCATCAATGAACAAACTTAATTTTTTATCATTATCGCATAAAAAAGTATGTTATTTTTTTGCAAATAAAGAAAATTGCATATTTTAAAGTAATTTTTAATTTTAAACATCTTTTGTTTACAACAATTTTCGACAATAGCAGAAATACAGAAACTTTACTCTTAAGCAAAAGTTTTATTTTAGGTTTTGGACTATAAAGAACTTTTTATAAAGATTTTTTTTCGTAAAATGAAAAATAAAAACGTTTCCCATAGGACGCCAACTTACATAGACACACTCATACTTACAGTGTGGACCAAATTAAACTTGTACACTTTTTAATTAATAATAAGTTTTTATCTGTTGCGCCTTTTTTTTTTTTTTAGGGGCTAATAGGTAGATATGTTTTCTCCAGGTTTGCCAGTTTTGGTCAAATATATTTAAACCGGACTGGGCTTACGGGACGTTTTTCAAAATAATGCATTAAACTTCATTGCAAAAAAGAAAATAATTTTATCATCAATTAGGCTAATGCATTTATTTTTAATTAATTTACTGTTAAGTTTGGTCAGCATCGAACTCAGTAACCATGGTAACCCCACATTTTTGATTTTCAAAAGACACTAAAAAAAGGTCTTTTTAAAATCGAGAGAAATGCATGCTTTATGGGAAGTATTATTTATTAAAAATAATTATAATTCCTGAATCCTTAAATTGTTGACAGATTCGCTTTAGCTGAATCATTTCCCATATTTTGTCTACAAGAAAAACGTATTAGCTTAATTGTGGCTAAGTCAGATTTTTTTGCAACGAGGTTAAATACAGTATTTTGGAAAAAGTTCCGTAAGTCCAATCCTGTTTAAATCTATTTGACCTTTAAAAATAAAAAAGATAGGCGCGATAGATAAAAAGTTATTATTAGTTAAAAGAGTGCAAGTTTGTATACTGTATAATATTTAATTTATGACGTACTAATTCTTCAACACTCCCTTAAGTTTTTTTATGGCTTTTACTAATAACTCAATCACTGACAGAGGACCACCATATTCTTTACTATCCTGTGTTAAGATTTTAAATTTCTTACAGCGTATTCACCAAGCTCTGACAAATATTTATCAGATTGATAGCCTACCTAAAAAGCAGGCTATCAGTCTGACCAATATTTGCCAGAGCTTGGTAAATATGGCTGTTAGTTTTACAGGAATTTGTGCTGTGTAATATTGCTACGAAAATAAATTAAAAAGACGCAACTGGGGTTTATTCGCAAGTCGGTAATATCTTATTTACTTAACATTAAAACATTATTTTAGAATTTTTTTCTTGTAAAACACCCTAGTCAGATTGGACATGGCTTTTTATATCATATTTTTTGCTTTTTAACATAATTCTTGCTTTTGGGCTGACCAGCTTGCATCAGCAGCTTTTTTCGAAAATATTTTTTTGAGTTTCGGTTAAACATTAACCTGTTTGGATGGGTTTTTGTTTTTTTACTAAATCTTTGTAAGTGAAAGCATTAGCTGGAATGCAACGATACCGACTGGTCAGCAATGTTAAGGTATTTATCATCTTTAAAAATAATTATATCATGGATTTATGGTATGGACAAATGGTTGGGATTGTTAGGAAGTTTTTAATCACGAAGGGGATGTAACCCGATTACTTAAACTAAAAAGAAAAGTCGAAAATCAATATAAACATTGAGTATACCTTGTATAGTTTCTAAGAAAACTTTTAGAAACGTGAAATAAGCCGTTTTTATTTAACCAGATTTTCTCATGATTTTATTATTGACCATATTTTGTCCAATTGCATCTTCTTTTGTGTCTAAGAGATCTTTCAGAAACATTTATATGCCCAGTTTTAAAATTGCGAGTTCAGGTTAGGTTCAGCTGAACTCAGCTGATGGTTGAACCGGCCTATTTATAATTTATTGCTGTCAGTTTTGGTATTTACTTGACAGCGATATATTTTAAATGGGCAGCTTCAACTACCAGTTGAGTTCAACTGATTATAAACTAAATTCGCAATTGTAAAGCCAGGCATTAGTTGTGTAAGTACTTTACAGAATTTTATGAAAGCAACAGATCTGCTTCACTAAATAAACGTCAAATTAATTCTCCCATATCATTTTAATTTAGATATTTTGTAGAATATATTTTTATAAGCACTCCGTTACAAAAAATCCATAGAATATACTTAAATAAACATAAAAATGTTTACTTAAAATCTTTGCTATTTGTCCATAACATGTTTCTATGTGTACATGACTAAAAGTTCGGCTTAGTACCGACTTAATTTTTTACTTGTGTTTTCTTACTTTACGTTCTGTATTAAGTGTAGCGTATAAATAAAAATATACTATTTTACTTAGTTGCCGCAGCTTGTACTATAGTGAAATTTAATAACAAAAATATTTAAAATTACCCACTTTTAATTTCTATTTGTTATTATCTTTTTGAACGTTTAAATTAATATTATTAAGGAATCTACAAGAAGAAATTCTATTTCTATGGTCAGAATAACTATTTTTTTTAAAGCACAGTAATTTTTAGGTATTAACAAACTATCTTTAAGTTTGGGATCAACAATGAAAGGTTTTCATGAAATTTTTGTGTCGTAGGTCATTGTCAAGTTTTCCTGTAACAACACTAATGTTTATTCTCGGCATACTGTAATTTAATGTGAAATCTTGTGGGTTCTCGAAAACCTTCTTAAACTCCGTCCTGCGAAGCTGTAGATACAATTTCTTCGCCAAACATTCGACCTCTTCATCCGGTGCGTCTTCACCCAATAACGATTTTGCCAATTCTGTTGCGAAAAACTGCGAAGTGGTTCCCTTCAGAAGCGCTTTTTTCTTTTCGTGCACCCATAATATTTCTGCATGTAAATTGCCAATGCGACGACTGGACTAATATGGACCATATCTTCTTTATCAAGACGATGTAAAGTGAATAACTGTCTTACGGCATCATCCAAGCTGTTTTTGATAAGTGTGGTGGGTGTGGATTTAAATTTTAAATATTTTAAGAGGTCACCTACGTTTATGTTGTCATAATGGATTAGCTTGGATCTGAATAACTGCATTATTACTTTTAACTTTTCTGTACGGTTGAGGAAATAGTCATATGAATAATTTTGCCTATGTTGATCCGTTCCACATCTTGAAGAAGCCATTGTAAACTGAAATTTTGAAAATTTCTATAAGGTTTTTATATATTTTTATTTTTTTATTTTTTATTTTTTTATTTTTTATTTGGATGATGCAGTAAGAAAATTATTCACTTTACGTCGTCTCGATAAAGACGATATAGTCCATATTAATCCAGTCGTCGCATTGGCAATGTACATGCGGAAATATTATGGGTGCACGAGAACCGCTTCTGAAGCAACAAGAAACAAAATTGGCAAAATCGTAAAATCGTTATTGGTGAAGGCACGAATGAAGAGGTCCAATGTTTGGCGAAGAAATTGTATCTCCAGCTTCGCAGGACGGAGTTTAAGAAGGTTTTCGAGAACCCGCAAGATTTAACACTAATGTTTTTACAGGAAAACTTGAAATTTTTGTCTCACAACACAAAAATTTCATGAAAAACTTTATTGTGGATCCCAAGCTTTAGAGTCTTCTAGTTTGTCCCTTAACTTTTGTCTTATTAAATTTTACCGCTTGTACGGCTGGCAGCAAAAATATTAAAGGAATCATGTCAACTTTCAAGGCTTTTTGTACAGGAAGATGCAGATATTAGCTATTAATACAAGGTATGTAAGTCAGTTAACAGGCACTGTTTAATGTTTGCCTGTATGTAGTAGCATTACAGAAGAGACTTGAATCAAGGGTAGTTTTATTTGAAGCAGGAAAGTTTTTTCGAGTCTTGAAGACAAATTGAAAGTTTGTATAATTTGGTTGTTTTATTTTGATTAAAGACCGAGATTTTTTGTGTTTTGAGCATATCTGCATCTTCTATTATCTATAATGTCAAATATTTAGGTGAGTCGCGTTTTAACAGCAAAACTTGGTTGAATTTTGGACAATTTTGTCAACTTTGATAGAAGAAGCCAGACTCGAATGTCTTGCACAATATCCGGTATTAAAAGTTTTTCTAAACAAAGTTATTGCTAGTAAAAGTATTAAAATTTATGCTGTGGATATCCTTAAATTAGTGCATACTTTATCCAGGACTTAAGTTTTTCTAAAGCCAACGTTTTTAAATTGACATTACTGTTTATCCTAGGTAAAAAGTAAATTCAGGTAACTAAAGTACTATTTGCAACATCCCTACCTTGAAGTTTTGAAGTAGCAATGTTGATGAATGCTAAGTTAAGTTATGCAGAACAATTTAATATTGTACAATTTTTCGCGTTAATTTATTTTGCTGTTACTGCGCGACATTTTCTAATAAAAGTTAGTAAAAACCCCCAAGAGGCTTCTAAATATCTCTCAATAAAATTAAAATAAAATACAAAAAAACTTTGCTGGAAGGGTACGTAACCAGGCCATGTCACGTCACGCACCTCGTAAATCCCCGGCGCCACCTATAGGTGAGGTTAGGAAATAAAAATTTTAATTTTGTTATCTAAAAATGGAATTCCATTAATAGTGAAAACCATTATGTAAAAAATAGTAACAGTGCTGGTGGATATTTGGAAAAGAGCTTTTTCTTTACCTAATAGGGAAGCCATCTTTAGATAGCAAATTGTATATGATATTAAATTTTTAAGATAACTTCCAGTGATCCTAACCTCGAGGTAGCATTTGGGATATGCGGGTGGTGAGTTTGCTACATCCACTTTTTCAGGACGTTCTCGAAATAAATGTGTACTGGGTTTTTTGCAATGAGATAGCTTGTCTTTTGATATTCTTACATTCTTATAAAATGTCCAGAAAGAGTTTGCAGTAGGTTACAATTATTGAAAAGGTTTCTTTTTATTTTAATAATAAAAAGAAAACAGAGTAATATAAAATAATAAACAGTTTGATTTTTGGTGATTTTCCTGGAGAACGATTTTAAAAATGCTTTTTAAAATAGGCATATTTATAATATTTAAATTTTTAAACTGGCAATCCAAAGAATGTAAAGTACTCAGTTTTTGTGTATATTTTGGAGCAACAATAGATCCTTCAAACACTATAAAAAAAATAAATCAAAATGTTTTTTAAATTTGATATTGTGCCAGGTTTTTTGTGACATATGAAGTGATTTTTAATAGTTAGAGACCCGAGAATCCCGAGATTAAAAGGAATTTTTATAAAATATTCAACTTACAGATAACCATAACTCAATAAATATGTTCCCATACTGGGATAGTAAAAATACCGCTACTCTTAAATATCTTTAAACCGCCAAAGCTTGATTTACCAAATTTTATATATAAATTGTTTTCGACATGTGGAATTGAATAGTGATATCGGCACTGTTGACATATTTTCCACTACACGTATTTTTGATATTTTTAAATGGAATGCCCTATGTATTTTAATTGCATTAAATTGGACGGGTCAAATTTACTAAGTTTCTAAATTTTCAAAATTCTGCCTGTATTAGTTTCTTAGATATGATACACTTACAGTTTCAGCAAAATTACGTTAGCGCCTAAATATCTTTAAAACCGCTATCTAATTGATCAGTGACATCAGCATTGTTGCCAAATTTACAAAACATTCTGATGTTGTCATTTCTCGATAACTGATGAAAAGTAAATTTTGAAAATGTGAAATCTTACTAAAGTTACAACGCTTATTTTATTGCAATCAAAATAAATGGGCCATTTCCATTAAAAATACCAAAAATATTGTAGCGCAAAACTGGAAAATCTGGCAACACTAACGATATCACTTCAGATAAACTTGCTTAGAAACCTTCAAATACCAACATTTGTAAACGCATTTTAAACGGTTTTAGAGATATTTGAGCGCATCTGTACATCAAAATGTAGTATTGTCATATCATAGCAACTAATAAAATTTGGGATATTAAAAATTTGTGGACGTAATAAATTTGGCCTGCGCAATTTATTACCATGAAAATAAATGGGGCATGCCATTTATTAAAAAAAACGAAAAAGATACGTTTTTTTAATTCATAACTTATTTAACCCACTGTTTAAAAAGTCACCAAAAATGAGATTAGCAGCGAAAAGACTAAGCTGAGATTTTTTAATGTTGAATGTAAGAAAATACATTCGGTTTAGATTGAATTTAATGCAAATTAAATATTCTTTTGCCCCAATACACACTGGTAAGCATATTTTTTGAAAAAGTGTGTTTCGAGAATGTCCTATCTAAGAGTAAAGCAACACAAAAATAACGGCGACCTTTGCCAAAAAATTCGAAAGAATTGGCTCAAGACTGGCTCACAAATGTGTCGTACTTTAATTGTGAAAGACTTTTTAGAAATATAAATTGATTATAAAAACGAACCGACGTTGTTTCATTGATGTTGTTTTAGATTAGTTAGGCATTGGACATGGGGTACCCTTTCAAGGAAAGTTTTTTTAATGTGTTTTATTTTGATTTTTGTATTTTGAGATATTTGCTTTAAAAATGTGTGTTTGCATGACGCTTGTACGGAAATTTAACCAGATGTGCGTTTGCTCTTTGCGAAAAGCTTTGAAGGGTTGCCACGTTTCCAATGTTAATTTAACACCCGCTGTTTCCTTTGGGTAGTGTCAGCGAGCAAAAAAAAACGATAACCTTGCATTGTGAACAGATCCTTAGTTTTGCGTCATTATTGGCGATTTTAACTACCGATGGGGGCCCTGCTAAACGTAAACAAAGTCGAAAGAAGCAGGTAATATGCAGGTAGCTAGCTTTGTTCCTGTTACGGATTTCGCGTATTAAAACGGTTTAAAATACTCTTCAAGTTTAAATACAACCGTGAATTTGTATAGA
This sequence comes from Listronotus bonariensis, assembly GCA_014170235.1. Classification (NCBI taxonomy): domain Eukaryota; kingdom Metazoa; phylum Arthropoda; class Insecta; order Coleoptera; family Curculionidae; genus Listronotus; species Listronotus bonariensis. Next base: position 21,010 of record JACEGR010007404.1, read on the forward strand.
TTTATACGTATTAAGTGTGGTAAAACTCGATTTGTGAGTTTGAGTAGTGCCCTTGATGGCTTTACAGACTTTTTGTTAGTGGTGATTAGTGAAGAAAGCGCCATGAAAAACTTTTATCGAAATGAGTGAAGAACTGTTATTGACGCTAAGCGCAGTATTTTCATACCTCAATTACACTTCCGATAGTAGGTGCACATTGGAAGGATAAGAAATCTTTAATCTCAACCATATTATTTTCATTATACACACGTCTTTTTATTTTAGATGTTAATGACTCTTCTGGTGCCATAATAAACATTTTAATATAGGTGAAAAGAAAGACTTTTTGATAAAAATGATAGCAAAACACGCAGCTATTTACAAACAAGGCTCAAAACGCGTGTTAAACATAACTAAGTAAATAAATAATATTACATTTTATATTTCTTTCAATGGTTGAACATGTCAGATCACCTGTTTTCTTAGGTTGCGCCGTTGACCACCAAAGGTCTCATTAATCTTGGAAATTATTAAAAACCGATGAAGATGTTATGGGCTCGATTTTGGAGAAACTAAAAATGGCGTAGTTAGAATTTTAATAAAATCATTTATCTAAGAGATACGAGGGGAACTTAAAAAATTGGTGTTTTGGATTTTAATATAGGAAGTAGCAAAAAACCATAAAGACTATTTTTGTACAACTTTTACGTAGAATCTCCAAAAAGTATTCGATTTTTTTATACAGGGTTGCTTTAAAAAGAAGTTACGATGCCAACTTAATGTTTACGGAACACCCTGTATATTTTTTAGTAAATAATAACCCTTGTTAACTACGATAAGAAATATATATAACATCGTATCATTATCACCTGTAGTTTTTAAAATATTTTAATTTTAATTTTTGCCAAATTCTTGTAAATTGTCTTCTAACTTTTTAAATTTGGTTATACATATGTGTGGACTATGCCATTAGGTTATCAGGTGTAATATCATTGTTTGTTTTTTTTTTTAATTTTTAAAACCTTACAGTCTGTAGGCATATTTTTTAAAAGAGGTAATATTAATAGCTTACTTGTTAACATATTTCAAATTTAGTATATTTAAATTTAAAAATAAATTTATATTTTGTTGTAATAACAGGCTTAAAAGAGGTTTAACCCCTTCAGACCTGGTGCACATTCTTATGTACATGGACTTCCTTATTTTTTTTTATTTGCCTTATCTACATTTATTATTACCGCAAACCTGCTGTACATCTCCATGTATACAATACCTCAAAAATAAAAATTCACATGGCTCCATCTAGTGACGTTTTCCGCAAATAACGTCCAGAATTCAATCGAAGGTTTCACAAGTAACAGCACGCGGGCAGCGGTCAATATTTATTTGGTGTTTTTGGTGTTTTTTAGTGTTTTACTTTGAATCAGGTAGGTTTATTCTTTTTAGAAATGTACTAAAAATATTTTATTTGTTTTAAAACTTGATGTATTGGCTTTATTTTGTATTTATGTGGTCTTAATTAGCTTGTACATTCAAATGTCCAATTGGTATCGGTTACTATATTCATACGTACACTCATATGTACATTTGGTACTAGGTGTTTTTGTACTTAAAAACCTATAAATACCTTTTTTTTTTTGAAAATATGTTTTTTACAGAAAGGGCAAAAAAATTGATAAAAAAGAGAAACGAAACAACTTGAATGACCCCAGACATGTCCAAGAACTTATAGACATGATTGAAAATAGTGATTTCTCCGACTTGGAAGATACCTATGTTGAAGCTGGGGATGAAACTTGGCAAGAGGATAAGTATGACGAAATGGTAGAGGCTCCTTGTTTTTCCCAAACCTATTTACGCCCAGGCGGGGATGTGGTTAACTCAAGACAAGCAGAAACCTTAGAGAATGAAGCAATACAACAGAGCAATGACGATGAAAGTAGTGAAGATGAAAACACCATTAATAGCTCTGGTTCCAAAGAATAAAAAAAGTCAGTTGTTTGGAAGCAAACAATTTATAGTCCACCAGTAACTATTGCCCATCAACTGCCTATAGTGGAAGACCTGGTAGAACAAGAATCACTTTTAATGCCACTTTTTCCTATAGAATACTTTGAACGCTATATTTCTAAATTGGACTTTGAAAACATGGCTTTTTACACAAATATTTATGCTGCACTTTTAGAAATGCTAGAGCATCTGAAATTTAAACTCTGTTTGGTCTTCATATAATTATTGGAAATTTACATTTAAATTTCCCAGAGTTCGCACCTACTGGGAGAGAGTTTTAGGAATTGGAGTTTTTTTGGAGAATATGAGTAGAGACCGATTTTTCTAGTTGAGATCCAATTTGCACCTTGTAAATAACTTGGATAAACCTAACGACTGCACTGATAAACTGTACAAGGTGCGCCCTATAATTGAAGCAGTAAGAAAAAGGTGTTTGGAATTAAAACTGGAAAAAGAGCTCTGTATTGATGAGCAAATAATTCCATTTACTGGAAAATTAGGATTCAAGCAGTATATAAGTAATTTTTTAAGTTTTTTAGTTTTTACTTGGTGTTTTGGACCACATGTACACTGTAATGTACAATAAATATTTTTAAAACAAAAAATAAAAATTTGAGTTTTTTGTCAGTTTTTACATTTTTGTACCCTTCTAACTTTAAAACAACCAAAAAAAAATTTTTTTGGTGAAAAAAATCAGGTCTGAAGGGGTTAATCTTATATAACTATATTAAAAAAAACAAACATTTTAGTAATTAGCATATTCATATTTAGGTATTCATTTTTGTTTTTGTGATTATACTTTTAAAAGTGTATTAGGTTTGGTATATACCATAAAAAGTATTTTAATTATAGTAGGTGTTTATACGGGGCACGCTCAAAAACAAATATTAAAATTCAAATATTTTAAAAACTACAAAAGATAATGATACGATGTTATGCATATTTGTTATCGTAGTGACAAGGGCTATCATTTAGTAAAAAATTATACAGGGTGTTCTATAAGAAAAATGTCAAGTTGGCATAGTAACTTTTTAACGCAACCCTGTATAAAAAATGAAATACTTCCGGTAGTTCCTACGTAAATAACTTGCGGAAGTAAAAAGTGTCAAGAAAAAGTTTGATAGTTGCAACGCTATTCACACACAGCAATGGCGGCTCGTGGCAAAATATTATAGGTGTTCTGCAATTAAATTACTCAAATAAATGGAATAATATATTCGCGGCGCATTCACCATTTTATCGAATTTAATCCTAAGTCGATATTCAGGTTTCATATTTATGTAGGCTGGGTTTTAACGAAAATGAGAACGGAAATAAAATTATTAGAAACTTACGTTATTGTTTAAATATGAGATCAATCCGACGATCCTTCTTCGAAGCGAATCGATCAATAGCTCTTGTCATTAAAGTGTGTGATTTTTAATATAAAGTCTTTTAATGGAAAGCATGGCCAATGCAGTTAAACGATCTTGTGACATGGTATTTTAAAGGAAGTTCTTTATTCGCTTAAGTGTAGAAAAACACCTTTCAGCCTCTGATGTCGACATAGGAGTAGTTATTAAAATATCTAGCACATTTTTTGTCTCTTTGAAAGTGCTTTCTAAATTATTTTGTATTAAAAATTTTAAAAGTGCTGAACTACCCTCTTCGCCTGCAAAAAGTACACATGGAAAGCAAAAAGGGCATTTTTCCTATTACATCCACAAATCCAGTCATTCCGGGAATAAATATCTCTATTGAAATGACGCGTATAGGGTTTTCCTCTGCTAACACAGGTTACTTTAATCACGATGTCCGGTAACGGTCTACCACTAGTTTTTAGTTTAAGTTTCTCTTCATATGAATATTTAAAAAATCGTTTAACGTTCACTAAATTATGCACCACATCCATTGTCTATAAACACTAAACACACAACCAAATACGAATAAAAAATATAAGCTTGTCGACTTCCACCGCGAATGCCGCACAACAATAGCAAAATTTACGTATTTTAGCAGCCGAATTTTGCCCAACGACAAGTGCATTTGGCATAGAGGAGATTAAAACAATCGTGCGGCGCACCGAAAAGAGTCGCTCAGTTTAGTCAATGCAATAACGTCGCGAGAGACTGATAATTATTTAAGATGGTCCACTGCGCAGTAATCTATGATGCGTCGTCACTGGGTGAAGATGCGTGTGCCTACTATACTAGTGTTCTCGGCCGGAAACTGGATATTTTAGTTTTGTTTTAAAGGATATTTAATATTTTAATTGTAAAATGATGAATTGAATGTTATGAAAAAATACCAAGCAGCTTAAAAATTCTGGTGGTTCTGCAGCACTGCAGCTCTTATGCACCAGCCGCCCCTGACACACAGTACGCCACTTTTATTGCGAAACATAGGCTGTTACTTTTTATTAGGTCGTTCTACCAATTACAAATGCGATCTTGTGCTGCGTGGGCTCTCAGTTACTAGTAACGTGAAATTATAAATTTTACTAAAAATTATGTATACTGATGCATTTTCTCTTTTACTTTATTCATAAAATTACTTAATTCAATATTCCATAGGCACTGATTAACTTCTATTAAGGTTATTAAATGCGGAGTTTCCTTAGATTTCCAATTAACTTTTTGGGACTTCCATTATTCTGTTAAATACTAAACAGTAAATTAATTTATAACATCTACTATTTCGTACCCTTTCGCGTTAAACTGCACAAGAAAAATATTGCGCCACTCGATATTTACCAACACTTACTACATTTTGATATTGTGCAAGTTTGGTAACTTTTCCTGTTCACATGTACCAATTTTTAAAGTATACGCAACTCGAAAAATGTAGGAAATTTTGAAAATGGCGCAACTTTTAAACTTGGAACAACATTCACACTGTGCAATACCAGAATGGAGCCATTTTCTATGTTGCGCAACGCAAAAGTGTACAAGTGTGTGAGCACCTTTAAATTGTAGCAAAGTTGCACAATTTTATGCTTTTTTTTTCACCCTTTCGGGGTCATCCCACCCAGGTCCGACGACCGCCCCCTAGGTGGTGCACTGCAGCCTGAAGGCTTATTGTACCTTGACCCCTACTCCTTCTCATTCATACACCATTCATTCCATAACTTAGATGGTTGTTGCTCGGTCCGCATCCCCGAGCAGACAACACCGTGTGCCGCCGCCCGAAACACCGCTGCCGTCGGACACCCATCTAAATTATGGGCGCGCATTTCACTGCTTAACTCCAGTGATCGACGTTTGCCGATACAACCGAAGCCGCCACAAGCGCGCCTAAAAATTTTATGCTTACTAATACATATTCTATTTCTAAAAATTTGCAGCCGTTCCAGAAATATTCGGAAAAAATCTGCGATACAGTTTTAATTTTTTTCTCCGTTTGCTTGAAGAGATATTATAAAGACAAAATCACACATTATCATTGCCACTTTTCCGTTCTATAAAATAGTTATATTAAATTTAAGTTCGACGTTTCGTCTTTAAGCCGCCACCATCAAGTTTGTTTTTGGGAGGAATATTTCATTTTCTAGCTAATAAACGCGTATTTTTAATTCTTAATCTAACTATATATCACACAGGCGTGCTTGTGGCTGCTTCGGTTGTATCGGCAAGCGTCGATCTCCGGAGTTAAGCAGTGAAATGCGCGCCCATAATTTGGATGGGTGTCCGGCAACGGCGGTGTTTTGGGCAACGGCACACGGTGTTCTGCTCGGGGATGCGGACTGAGCAACAACCATCCAGTTATGGAATGAATGGTGTGTGAATGAGAAGGAGTAGGGGTCAAGGTACAATAAGCCTTCAGGCTGCAGTGCACCACCTAGGGGGCGGTCGTCGGACCTGGGTGGGATGACCCCGAAAGGGTGAAAAAAACTATATATCACACTTTACATTTATGCGACGTTTCGAATCGAAAAACCATCATTCACTATTTTGCTAATAAAAATTACGATTTAATCCCAAACGTGCAGGGAAATTTCCGCTCGCAGGTATTTTTTTACGACAGGCTACGATAAAGGTAATAGTGGCGTTTGATTAAATTAATTACTTTATTTTAGTACGTATACTGGTTAAGCAAATAGGTATTGGGATATCGGCCAGTAAAGCAGCAACAACATATAATCACAAATATTTAAATGTGGGTATACACCTTAGAGTGTCCCTTTTCTTCACATTGCCTACATAGGCGTAACTAGCCATTGAACCTGGAGGAGTCTGGCAACACTCTGGGAGGCCCGGACGCTGTTAATACGTTATATGTACAGGGTGGCTCGAATTCGACGCTCATCATTGGGATTTCGGAAACCGTAAGAGATACAGGATCGGTTAAATGGAGGCAAAGTTGCGCAATTTGATGCTCAATAAAATGCCGTTTTGCGTTTTAAAAATTCCGAGTACTTCCGAAGATATTCGAAAAACCGGAATTTTCAATTTTGGTTTCTATTGTTTCCTGGCTATATTTGTTAAGATAACTCAAAATGAAAAACACGTTTTCATGGCCACTTTTTCTGCTCTATAATTCAGTGTGATTAAATATTGAGTCTGACGTTTCGGCTTCTGGCGACCATCATCAACTTAATTTTTTTAAATACGGACCTGATATTTTTTCAATTTAATTAAATCCTTTCATCACTCTTAAAACACTATATATCGCCACTTTGATATTTTCCGACGTTTCGTACAGACAATTCCATCACCAGAATATTGCATATTTATTTAACCATAATACGGCCCTGAACTACATTTTTAGGTAAAATGGTAAAAAAAAGAATAAACTTATTACATATTCATAATGTTTTATTGCAACTCATTGATATCTAACAGCGGAAATTACTTTATTAACAGAAACTAACCAGCAGGTACGAATTCAAGGAAGAACTTCATTTAATGTATGGATTGGTATGTGGAGGAACAAAATTATTGGACCTTTCGTTTACGAAGGGACCTTAACTTCCGAACAATATCTAAATTTGATTAGAAATGATGTCTTAGACGCCCTAGATAATCAACCTTGGCAGTATTTCAAGAAATATAGTGGCAGCAAGACGGAGCTCCTGCCCACAATGGAAGGAAATAAATGGTTTTGGTAAGATGAGCCCGCTAGGAGCCCAGATCTTAGTCCCCTAGATTATTTCCTTTGGGGATATCTTAAGAACCGTTTATTTAAAAATGCACCTCACGACCTTTAAGTACTACGACAAAATTTGATAAGGGAAGTCGCTGCTATTCCTGCGAGAACAATTAATCGAGCTGTATTAATAATACAAAGCAAAGCAAGAAAATGCATCGAGGCGGAAGGTTATCTCTTTGAACACTTTTAATAGTGATTAAATTATGTTTTTTTTTAATATGGGCATCAAGATAGTATTACAAATTGTTTATGTAAGCTGATTTGTTGTCTACCTTTTTGTATCTTATGTCTAATATTGCTATTGAAATTTTCGGTTAATAAAGTAATTTCCGCTGTTAGATATCAATGAGTTGCAATAAAAAGATTACGAATATGTAATAAGTTTATTCTTTTTTTTACCTTCTTACCTAAAAATGTAGTTCAGGGCCGTATTATGGTTAAATAAATATGCAATATTCTGGTGATGGAATTTTTGTACGAAACGTCGGAAAATATCAAAGTGGCGATATATAGTGTTTGAAGAGTGATGAAAGGATTTACTTAAATTGAAAAAATATCAGGTCCGTATTTAAAAAAATTAAGTTGATGATGGTCGCCAGAAGCCGAAACGTCAGATTCAATATTTAATCACACTGAATTATAGAGCAGAAAAAGTTGCCATGAAAACGTGTTTTCCATTTTAAGTTATCTTAACAAATATAGCCAGGAAACAATAGAAACCAAAATTGAAAATTCCGGTTTTTTTCGAATATCTTCGGAAGTACTCGGAATTTTTTAAAAAGCAAAACGGCATTTTATTGAGCATCAAATTGCGCAACTTTGCCTCCATTTAACCGATCCTGTATCTCTTACGGTTTCCGAAATCCCAATGATGAGCGTCGAATTCGAGCCACCCTGTACACATACACCATACAGACACATTTTCCTGGAGGGGGCATGCCCCCAGGCCCCCCACCGTAGTTACGCCGATGATTGCCTATGTGTCGAGTTATTAAGCTGATCAGGTAAATAAACTAATGTAAATAATATTAATTTTCGTAGCTTGTGAATTAATTAATAAAAAAAAATAAAAAACCTAAAAATGAAAATTTACACGAAGGTTTCGAATAAAATCGTAATTTTTAATAGCCAAATAGTAAATGATGGTTTTTCGGTTCAAAACGTCGTATAAATGTAGAGTGTGATATATCGTTAAATTAATAATTAAAATAAGAGTTTATTAAGTTGAAAACTAAATATTTTTATTTAAAAAAATGAATTTGATAATGGCGGCTTAAAAGACAAAACGTTATTACACCAATTTATAGAACGGTAATGTGGCATTTGTTTTAAAAATATGTTTTTAAATAAACCAAAAAAAAAACAACAAAATTTTTTTTCCGGATAATTCCGGAACGGCTGCAAATTTTTAAATCTTTTAAACGGAATATTGATAGGCATAAAAATGCACAACTTTGCCCTCAATTTAGCTAACAACTAACAATGTATCTCTCTTACCGATTCCGAGATTTTAGAATTTTTATCAGCCGGTATAGAAAACGAGCTATTTTTATATAAAATTAGCTATGGGGGTCACACTTTTTTGCATTTTTATTTAAACCACTTAACTATGGACACGGATGACCAAAGTTTATTTTAATAGTTTACTTATTGAAGTGTGACGAATGATTATTGCGTCTTTATGTCGAGTAATTCTGCCATTAATAAGTGAATACAATAGGATTTGATATTTTCTAATACTTTTACTTTCATCGTCTCCGGTAGCCGTGATCGTCTAGTGGTTAGGACACTACGTTGTGGCCGTAGTAACCCAGGTTCGAATCCTGGTCACGGCAATGTGCAAACATTGTCACTGTAGAGAGTACTTTTTTTTATTTTTCCGTAGCATGGAAAAATACATTATTTATTGAAAATACATTTTCAAGTAGAAATATTTTAAGTACGATTTTTAAGGTCAAAAAGACTTTTTTAATATCCTAATGTCGTAATATCCTAGGTCCTAAAATGCAGCTCCTCCCAGCTACAACCATCGTAAGTTGTGCCCCTCCCCCAAAAAGCAAGGCAAAACAAAATGACAATCAATGTGGTTTATAACACAAAAATAAATTTACATCGTATATAAACATTACTAAGGAAACGGCCAGACTGAAGATCGCGCGAGCGCAGCAACAGGGCAAACGATTTTTCGCAGTGTGAAGGCTGCTGTTAATTTTCCCCTGCCCGGTGAGCGTCGGTGTGGCCACTTGCATTTCGTATTAAGTTTTGAAAAAAAAATGTTTTTCTTGTTACGAAATTATTCCCCTTTAATGGTGGGCTACCCTGTATGGTTGTATTTTGACTAAAATCCATTGTTTTTAAATTATGGATACATAGTAAATGTGGTCACTACTTTGGCATAAACATAGTGGCGCCGATACAAATATTTACTTGTTAATTAAATAATAGGTGAGACAAACTTCACGAACCAAGAGAGGTGGATGCTAGGCAGGGTAAAATATAAAATTAACAATTAGATTTTGCTGTACTCGTTCGAAACAGGTAAGGAAACTTGAGGGCCAGCTCTATTCACTGAAGTGATTCAGAGTACTATATCATGGACTCGTACCTATGCGAGAATTCATGTTTAAAAATTGATATCTTTTAATTGCGGGTTTAAAATAGCTTTGCTTCTCTTGGGTCTAGTTAAATTTAACTAGTTTAGGAATTATTTAAAAGCGCATGTCTAGTTATTTATTAGTTCGGAATTTTTATTTCATCAAGAACGATTTTCTCACAGCTGAGGATGCATTCTAACCCAGCTCTTGGTTAGGAGCATGGTTAAATTGGATACTACACAAAAAAATTAAATTCAAACAAAAAGGTAAATAATTGTTATACTGTCGGAAAGCCACTGAGGTTCTCTCGGCGGAGGACGAGGACTCTGCGTCCCTCCTCGTTTTTAACATAAGTATGTGTATTTAACTAAAGATAAATTCAAACAACAAGAAATGGTAAAATCTTGTAATATTGTCTATATTTTTTAATTAAATCTTTATTTATTTTATTGCATACATACATTCATACGGAATACAATTTAAAAATCTCTGTTTATACGCTCAGAATCACAAAAATATAAAAAAATATTCAACAGGTATATTAACCCGCATAAAAAGTGGTAGAAACAAATAAACTGTAATGCAACGGTTTATTTTTGTACCACAAACAAAAACAGCTCAACCTATTGAGAGCCTCTTCTCTGCAATATCTATGATGGAAAAGTTATGAAAAAATAGTAAAATGCACCCCACGCTTTTTACCATGAAGTGAAAATATTTTTTAATGAAAAATTATTTTTAATTTTGTAGTTCGGTTGCATATAAAAGCGTGTTTTTTAGTTTTTTAAACTATTAATTATCGATACTTCGATTACTTTGTTATCCAAATCAGGGATTCACTGAATGTATAATGTTTTGCCATAGGCACTATATGTTTTAGATCGTTTACCCCATGTTTAATCCGCGCTGTTTTTTTATTAAACAATAAATGTTTAAAATAATTAATAGTTTAAAAAACTAAAAAACACGCTTTTATATGCAACCGAACTAAAATTAGAAAATAATTTTTCATTAAAAAAATATTGTCATTTCATAGTAAAAAGCGTAGGGTGCATTTTACTATTTTTTCATAACTTTTCCATCATAGATATTGGCAAATATAATAATTATAACATTTAATATATATGAAGTACACACCACGCTTTTTACTATGAAATGACAATATTTTTTTAATGAAAAATTATTTTCTAATTTTTAGTCTCGGTTGCATATAAAAGCGTGTTTTTTTAGCTTTTTAAACTATTAATTATTTTTCATTTTTAGTTCTTTAGCTACTTTTGACAAAATGGCGAAAAAATTTTTTAGTGAACAAGAGTAGCAAAGTTTGGAATGTTGCCAACAGATGGCAACCCACTAAAAATCTCTTCTCCATAGAGTAGCAAAGTTTGAAATGTTGCCAACAGATGGCAACCCAGGCAAAGTTTGAATGTTGCCAACAGATGGCAACCCACTAAAAATTTCTTCTCCATTGAGTAGCAAAGTTTGAAATGTTGCCAACAGATGGCAACCCAGGTGTTGTTTTTATAATATAATGAATTTTTTTCCTGGCTATCAAAACAAGATAACGGGATACTGTTTGCAGATTATTGCATTGTCATGGGTCATTAATAAGTGTGCAAAGTTTCAAAAGAAATCGAATAGCTGGAAGTTGGTTAAAATTAGGCTCAAAGATTCCGTTACATAGATAGCCAGATTGATAGAGTTACAACCCAAGTTAATAAAAGCGTGTTAAAAAAGAATGTTAATTTTATTAATTGCAACATTATGTATTATGTATACATTACACATAATGTAATTCTTTTGCGTATATCCTTACTCTAACTGACCAGGCTGACTGCTCGTCAGCAACTGCTATCAATTTCTGATGGTAATCGTATTAGCAAAGCGACATCGTACTACTTTCGCCATCTGTTGGTCGCGGTGGGTGGTAAAAATTTTTAGGGTACGCTGAAATCTCACTTGTGGGGTTCTATGGATTAGTATTCTTTGCCTTGACTGAAAAGTCATATTTAGAAATCGGGTTTTCAAAATCATATACAAATTATTGGATTTATGCACATTTAAACACCTGCGTGGGTAATTGAGATGGGTAATAGCTGTAGGTAATTGGCCATATTACATTTTTAAAATAAGAATTATAATAATGTGTACATTATTAAACCGTCGTAAAAAAGAAAATTTAAAAAAATTACGTAAAAATTAACAAAAATCTTTGCAGTATGACACTTTGATTAATCATATTTTGCTTAAAATTAACCTCTGATTTTTTACAATACCCCATTTTAGAGATAAGAAATTTTTACAATATTGTTTATAATATCTACATAAATGTAGAAGAAATAAAGTTATAACGAGAAATTAAAAAATAGATTAGAAGTCAACTCTTCTTTCTTCCAATGGTCTTCCAACAAAACTCTGCTCATGGCTCTATAGTTTTCTTTCTGATTGACATATATCAGATATTGTAGATGGTCAGTCTTTACCTTTCACATTTTTTTATTTAAAGTTTCCTTTTCATTTGGTAAATGGCTGAAATTGTTTCGTGTGTTAGTAAAGTTAAGACACGTTGTAAATATGTTTTTAGAGCACACTGTATAAACTTTACATACTTTTAATTTTTGCTTTTAAAGTCTCTGCATATGAGTGTAAAAAATATTTTAAAACAATGTATCATTGCAGCAAAGACGGAGGCGTTTGTGGTGCTCCACCCTGTATAGAGTATAAAAAATAAATAATTATAATAGTTATAAAAAGATAATATAATAAAATGACAGAACAAAGTTTTAACATTATCACACGTTGTTAGTAGCTTTTTTTATAACTAAAAGAAAAACTTTTACGTGAATGACGATGACATTTATAAGCAGATGTTTCAGAAACCTTTTAGAAATTGAAAATTTTACTTTTATATTCTTAATATTCTAAAAGTTTTGGTATAAAGAAAAGCAATATAAAAGAGCTTTTTTATAAAAAGAGATTTAAAAATAAGGGGCTTCAAAAAAGAAATATATAGCGAGACAATAAAGTAAAGTTAAGCACTTTCATAATATAAAATGGGATTTAATTTTTGAACGTATTAATTAGAAATTAAAAAGAGTACGCACTATATATACCGAGGTAAAAGTGTTTTATATCTGTCGAAAAAATGAACCATTTCTTGAGACAGTAATTGTCAAAGCACACTAGGCGCTTAAGTCTCAGTACGCTCAAGGACCGGTCAAATATTTTACGTGTTTTTTTAATGAATGACCTTAAATGACATTTAAATAGCATGTAAAATATTTGACCGATCCATGAGCGTACCGATACTTGAGTGCATAGTATGCTTTGACTTTAATAAAACTTTTCACCAAAGTTTGTGTACTATTTTATTTAGGACCATGTTTTTTTTTAACAATAATGTGTTTATCTAACAAAATTATTCTTAATTACCAGGTAACCTTTGTTACCTGGTACCTGCCAAAGCCACTATGAGTCAAACTCTATTACTATCCCTGTTTGGTCCTATTCTTGATGATTAACTTCGTATATTATAAAATGCTTCAATAATATGTTTAATTAAAACATTTTATAAATTAATAAAATATCTTTGCAAATTTGTTCCCAGAAGGTGCACTTGCACAGGTGTTAATTTAAACTTTATGAATGGGTTTAAAACTTCTGTGAAAACTTTCAAATATGAAGAGTAGAATCTTTTGTGCATTATGCCAAAAGTTATTAAGTTCTTTCTAGAGTAAACGTTATCATATTCTTAGCAGCAGATATGCAATTTTATTTTTAAAAAAATGTTAAGTTTTCAGTTATACTAAATATTTTTTATAGATCAATTTATTTATATTAAAATAGTAACTTATGTAACTAGTGATAATTTTCCCTACAAATAAAACTTTTTGATCAATCCTATGAGTGAAAAAAGGCACTTTATGCATGTGTGCATACAAACTATTTTACGACCGTATTAAATTTTCTCAAATTTATTTTATACATGTTTTATTTTTTTACTTGTAACAAAAATCCAGTATAGCTGGAAGTCCCAGAAACCTGAGATATTTGACATATAGAGATAATTATTATCTAAGTTCAGTACCAAAATATTTAAACAAATAATATCCTAAGTAGTTATTTAACAAACGAAAGTTGCATATTTTTAGCCTCTTTTGGGGAACGTAAAATTGGTTTTAAGTGTCAAAAACAGCGGAATTTTTTGAAAATACTTGATGTTTTTCGTTATTTTTTTTTACTGATTACCCGAATTTTAATTCACCCATGAGTACAAATAGCTACTTATTATTTAAGGGAAAAAAGCTTAAGATTTTAACTCGAGGTTGTGTTGGGAGACAATAACCCGAGAGCTAAAATCTTTCCTGTGTAAAAAACACTTTTTTCTGTGACTGGAAAAACGACTATTTAATGCTGAAAACACGAGTGCCGGATCAACGCAAAATTTTTAGTAAAGCGAAGAAAAATCTTGCGCCCTTTAGATTTTTTGCCCAAAAAAAAAATTATATGCCAAAATAAAACAAAATGTTTTCCTTCACTCCGTTTCCATCACTCGGCGCCTCTTCCTGCTACAAAAGTGATACTTGTGAGAGATAAGTATTTCGTGCAAGTTACATACTGTATAAAGTAGTTAAATAAATATATTCTACCCATATAACATTTTTTGCCGGCGTTGTACATTTAATTTACTGGCATTGCCAACACTCTTTAATGGCAAGGCATTGGCAAAAAGGTATCCAAAAGACGCGAAAGTGGGCAATTGGCCGTTATTAGGCCACGTGTTGCAGATAAAGTGATGGCATCCGTCATTAATAAGTTATTGGCAAAAATGCGTTTAAGATGATGGCATCCATCATTAATAAGTTATTGGCAAAAAGATAACAAAAAGACACGAAAGTGGACAAATGCAGATATTCCCAAGCAGCGAGCTGACGTCTTATTGACGAAAATTGTCGCATATACTTTTTTTAAAAGCTAAAATGATGCGATATTTTATTAGAAAATTAAAATAGGAAAAAACTCCTTACTGCATGCAATTTCCTTGCAATGCAAAGTAGCATCTCTCGGAACACTGGTCCAACTTGGAGATGCAGACAGAGACAAGAATGAGACGAGTAACTGGTCCTAACAATTTGTCCATTGTATTTATCTCTTTCTGGTTTAACGCAAGTTCCAATAAATATGTCTTTGTCTTTCATCATGGCAGGCTATATGTAGATGGAGCAATCATCGCTTTGCCCTGGTTGCCAAGTTGTTTACAGTTTCTGCATGTTAACTTTAATGTCCTTTTTTGACTCACATCTAATTAAGAGAAGGAAAATATACCATAAATCGAATATTTTTAACTTGACAACGTCGCCGCAGGCAGTCACGCCGAAATGTTAATCGATATTTGTGTTTGTTATTTTTCAATGGCCGATTTGTTTTGGACAGTTTGTTTACATTTTCTGTGATTTATTGTGTGTTTCGTGGTTTTTTACCTTTAATTGGACTTTGAATATTGACTTTTATTAGTGATCACAGTGTATATATTAAATTTGTGCTTTTCAACAGATAATTTAAGGTAATATTGACATGGTTATCTGTAAGAAAAATCTATAAAAACCAAATAAATGACATTTTTAATAAGGTGTGTGTAATTATTGAACTAAGCCCCAATATTTTATATTAATAGGAAACAAAAACAAGTACCTAACATTAAGGGCAAAAATAGCACAGCTATATAATTTTAATTTGGCGGGCAAACGATAAAGTCGACTCACGCGCCATCTGCGTTTGCCTTCCTTGAAGACAGACAAGGAAGGCCCAGCAGCTATCTCTCTCTCGGATAATTTATTTACATATAGTTGCTCGTCTCATTGTTGTCTCTGATGCAGATTTTACACTAGCCGAAGATATTTCTTTCAAAGCTAAGTGAGATCACCTACCGCAGACCGCTCTCGAATTATTTTTGTCTAATGGGTACGGTTTAGACGATAAAAAACGAAGATATTGCAGAAACGTAGTAGTTTATTGTCCATTACGCCATCTATCGGTATGTCAAAAAACTATTAAATATATATAATATTTTTTATTAACACGTCTTTAAAACTTTTAATAAAGTTTTAAACAAAATGTTTACAGCTCCTAACAGTCTACTTGAATATCTTGCCTTCTCGACTAGCCATCACCAATTAATCACACAACACACACTGATTAGGTAATGAATACATTTAATTATGTCTATTAAAAACTCTTTTCTTTAAAAAGAAACTAAAAAGAAACTGGGCAAATAGTGTTTGCTGGGATGAGAAGATGACAGCTTGTTATTAAAATGATGATGGTCTAGAGGCGTCAATTGCAAGCCCAATCTAGATAAACTTTCATCAATTTTAGGCGCTCAACCAAATATAACCGCGGTAATAGTTGGTGACAACTTTGACGTATAATACATTGTTTAAACGTCAACATAACCAATTGGTAAATACCGTCTTAGAATTGGTTCTTCGCCTAAAATTGATGTTTGTTAGAAAGGTGGTGAATGTTTCGTCACATTACCTGACGTCATATCCAGATTAGGGCAGGTCGTGTGGTGACATATATTGAACCCAAAGAAAAATTTTAACTTTTAATTTAGACGTTAAAATATTTATTACACTACTTTATTTAATTTGTAAGACTTTAAACTTATGGAAATTAAAACATTTTTACCTTGCATACTGTTCTTTTTATGCCAATATTGATATTAGTGAAAGGCAATTTAAAAGAAGTTTTTTATGGCTTTATATCGATACAAACAATTAATTTATTGTTTCCGATTTATGGCAGATTATATTATTTGTTAGCCATGGCATACGCAATTTTATAGCCTACTACAAATTTCTTACGAAATGTGATTGATTGTTTTATTTGTTGATTTTACGTAAATACAGGAGCGGGTCCAGAACTTTATTTTAGAGAAAATAAAATCGGTAATTTTCTAGAAACCTGTGGCAACCCGATTTTAACGAAATTTGGTATACAGGGGTTTTGGGGCGCTGATCACATGAAAGTTTTTTTTGGCGGAAACGTTTTGTTCTCGAGATATTCATCATCAAATTTTAAATTTGAACTAAGCCTATTTTCCTATATTCCCCTCTTCTTTTTGCACACAATTCTAATTTAAAGCTAAAGTGTCACACAATATTTGATGTTCGCCTTTTAAAACCCTGTTTTTCTACGTTTTTACATTATTTTTGCAATAAATTGCGTGGCTTTTCTTTGATAATGCGGCAACCTTACATACACATAGGGCTTCATGGCACACTGGGATTGAAATGATTCAAAGTATAGCTATGCAATTTAATGCAAAAATAATGTAAAATACGTAAAAACGGGGTTTTAAAAGGTGAAAATCAAATATTGTGAGCCCCTTTAGCTTTAAATCAATAATTGCGTGCAAAAAGAAGGGGGAATATTGTAAAAATAGGATTAATTTAAATTTCAAGTCTGATGATGAATATCTCGAGAACGAAACATTTCCGCCAAAAAATCTTTCAGATTCGTGATCAGCGCCCCAAAAACCACCGTATATCAAATTTGGTCAAAATCGGAGTTGCCGCAGGTTTCTAGAAAATTACCAAAAATCTTTTATGGTACACAAATCTACATGTTTTTCTTAGGCATACAAACATAAAGCTCAAATCAAATAAACTAAGAACTAACACAAAAGTTAACAAATAATTAAAAAACAGTTGTACAATTCTGCATTTTCAAAAGTCTCAGGATGAAACTGGCCATTGTCATGTGTTCTGTAAAACACTCCGGGGCGCCCCGTCTGGATCCGCCCTTGAGTAAATATATTTCTCTCAAATCTGGTTATTTTATGCCCATTTTCAGCAATGGGTAAAGATACAACTGACACAACTTTCCATGAAAATTGTTTCCCTCCCTTAAGTGCCTTGTATCTCTACGTCACCGGCCATTAAGTTTTAAAGGAATAATCCATTTTAATTAAGCTATCGCTAGTTATAGTTTAATGGAAGAGAAACTAAGTTAAAAAAACTTTCTATAACTTAGTTCCTGAACTACTTAAGTAACTTGGAAAAGGGCAAAGAGAATGAAATAGATAACATTCAAGAATATTAGTAATTTATCTGTGAGAAGTTTTCAGAGAAGCCAATTAAATTAAGTAGCGGAAAATAATAAAAGAAAATTTAAAAATATATATATATTTTAAAAGAAACGGTAATGTATAAGTTAATGGCGCCTTTTGAGATTGTAGAAGAGCTCTTGAAGTTGGTCGTTAAAGCAAGGGTCATTTATTGATATTAAATTGTGAGACAATACACTCTTTTGATCTTTAAAGAAATATTGTTAGTTCATGGAAATAAATTATAATAAAAAAAAATTACAAGCGCCCTGGTTCAAGAGTGTAAAATATGAAACATATTTTTTGTTTGTTTACACTATTCTTCCTGTTTATGTATTTCTACTTGTCCAACCTATAAATTATTGTTTAAATTGTGCTCTGGTAAGTAGTGGGTCAAGGTTTAGCAAAATAGATTCCACATTCAGGTGAGGCGCAAAATAAGACGCGTACCACGCGTGCGACGCGACCCAACACTTCGCGTACTTTTGTAACCTAATAAAATTAATTTATACAGCGCAAATTAAATGGCAACACGAAATGGCGCGAGTCGCGTATAATCGAGCCACAAGAATAAATATATTAACCAGAAGGATATCTCTTTTACCTTGAGCGGCGCAGGCTGTGACCTTCGAGGGCTACTAAACCGAAATTCTAAACCGAAATTACCAGTGCAGTAGTGAAAGGCGAAGCAACGACTCGGTAACGGTCAATGTATTTTATATAGTTTATTGCGATACGTTTTATTTTTCTGGACTATAATATTCTGTTTAGTGATTTTTCTGTGAATTGTGTAATTAATTACCTATCATGGAAGAAGAAAGAAAAAAATAGGCCTTGTTTGCAGTTTTAAAAATTGTAAAAACAAATCCTACGATGATGGTGCGATGTAATCCGCCATTTTGTAGCGGCGGCCATCTTGATTTTTTTTTATAGTGAGCTCTATTCTACCAACCAAACCCTTTCATTTGATACCCATATTGAGGTAGTTGTGAGAAAAAATATGTAATCCGCCGTTTTGTGGCGGCGGCCATTTTGGATTTTAATTTTTTATAGTGGGTTCTATTCTACCAATCAAGCCCTTCCATTTGATACCCATATTGAGGTATTTGTGAAAAAATATATATAATCCGCCATTTTGTGGCGGCGGCCATCTTGGATTTTATTTTTTTCATAGTGGGTTCTATTCTACCAATAAAGCCCTTTAATTTGATACCCATATTGAGGTTGTAGTAAAGTAATATGTAATCCGCCATTTTGTATCGGCGGCCATGTTGGATTTACAATCATAAAGAATATGTTATATTGTGTTGTCGTCAAGACTAAGGAAGTGTACCAAATTTCAGATCGATCGGTCGTCAGGAAGGGGGTCAAATTTCAATTACTAGATTTGACCCAAAAAATAATTCCAAATAAATAACAAACAGGTCAAGTAAAACCGTTTAAAAATAGTTTTTTACATCCTTGTGAACAATTTCCAATTAGTTATTTAATTAAATGGTTTGTTACAGTTAGACTATTCCATACCCTCAAATGGATAAATAGAAACTTCAAAAATATGAAAAATAAAAAATTGTCATATGCGAAAATAAATAGACACATTTCATAATAATTATTAATATATCTCAATACGACATATTATTAAAGCATCTGTTTTATTTGATTGCATAGATGCATTATAATAATATTAAAATATATTTTTAAGAGATAGGCGCCTAAACATGTTAATTTCTTAGGTACGCTCATGAAACGCCTGCAAAATATGCAGTTCGAGGTCATGAGACGCGCTAGGAGACATCAAAGAAGCCGCCTTCGAGATATCCTTCTGGTTAATATATTTATTCTTGTGATCGAGCTCTCGTTGCTTTTGGGGTAGTGGCACAGTTTCTTGTGATGCGAGCACCTTTTTTCAGAAAAATATAAGCTTTGTTCGCGGGTTCAATTCTGAACAGGTTCTGGGACTATTCGCATGCGCAGTGAAAAAAGCTGCGTTCGCGGTTAGTAAAATCCTGAATTTTTAGTAATAGTTCTGTGTTCGCGTGTCACAATGGAATCAGTTCGTTACCGGTTCGTAACCTGATTAGCAGTCCTGCGATTTTTGTTGAAGCTAAAAGTTCAGTTCGGAACTTCATGCGCATTATCGACATGGTCAGCTGTTTTCTGTTTTGTGGTACAGAAATACACCGTTGTATTACAGTGTATTTGTAAATAAAGATTTATTCCAAAAATTCAGACAATATTACAAGATTAGCAGGTAAATAATTATTTTACCATTGGTTGTTGTTTGAATTTGATCTTTAGTTAAATACATATTAGATGTGTACGAATGTCGGTTAAATCGAATCAAATATTAATATTCGATTTGAAATTCAAATCAAATAATTCGAATTTTCGAATTATCGAAATCCGGCGAATAGTTCGAAAAATTTCGAATAATTCGAAACATTTCGATTATTTCAAAATTTTTTGAATAATTCACAAATAATGCGAATCATTCACTAATTATTAAAATATGAATGGGTTTTCTATTTTATCCTATTGTGATTCCATTACATCGGGCATAAAAATATTCTACTGACCCATATTATCCTTTTTGATTAAAAATTAATTATCCGAAGAAGACAATTGCTTAATTTTAATATATATTTATCTTAGTCAGTAACAAAAAATATGGATAGTAATAATAGATACTATTATACTCACAAGAGATCTTTGATCTTTCCAATTTATTTTTCCATTTATAATTTTAATTTACTTTTGATACTACCGATAAAAAAAATAACTTGATTTTGGAGCCAAAATATTGACTTTAGAACACCATCCGAGAGAAAATATTTTTCCTTAATCAATATAAAAGAATAAAATTCTTGATTTAGGAAAAATATTTCACAACAAGAATGGTTTTTTAGCTCAAGAATTAGGAATTTATTCTCTTGGCTCCAAAGAATTATTTCAATAATTGTTTTATTTATGTTATTAAATTTTATGGTTCAAATAAAATGTAGGTATATTATTTGTCAAATTTATATAAAAATATCAAACATATCAAATCCTTAATTCAATATCCTCGGAAATTCGCGAATACTACAATTATTCGTAATAATTCGAAAAAAATCATTCAAAATTTCTCAAATTATTCGAATTTTTTCAAATTATTCAGGAACTTTCGAATAATTCGAATTTACGATTTAGTCGATTCGAGTTTCAAATTAAATATTGATATTTGATTCGATACGAATAATTCGTAAGTTTAAATTATTCGCACACCCTAATACACGCATACTTATTTTAAAAACGAGAGGAGGCTGGGAATCTCTCGTCCTCCGACGAGTGACCTCGAGTGGCCTTCGACAGCATAACGATTTACCTTTTTGTTTGTTTTTTTTTTGTGTAGTATTGAATTTAACTTAACCATAGAAAAATACTAACCAAAAAGCTAGGTTAAAAACCAGTTTCCGTTTGTTCTCATTATAGTGATTAGACGTTGGAAGGGAGCTTATACCGGGCTCTCACGTGGATTCGTGATGGAGGATGTAGAAGACGTTCTGGTGCCTCGAGGAAGATAGGAAACTCACTGCTAAATTGATAATGCATCTTTTTTCTGGAGCTAGGCGCTGTGAGTGAAGATTCCTATAACCTGATGTTTTTCTGTTTGGCGTACTGCACGAGGTGTTCTTAAATGGCAGAGAATGGAGGCGGGCGCTGCGGGTGATGTTAGTACTGAAAGAAACCGGTTATGCGCGATACCAGTAGCGGCTCCTGGGAAAATGGCCGCAATTTATGCATTTCATAGCTTCAGTATTGCCAGGTGCTAGGAACTTCTGGGAGCTACAAAGCTCGACTATCCAGAAGTTCCTGGAAAACGCTTATATGATCGGAAGGGAGAGAGCTGGCGATTCACTAGCATGAAAGCCATAAACAAGCAAGCAAGGTTAAAAACATCCTCAGCTGTATAGAAAATCGTTCGCGGTAAATAAAAATTCCGAACTAATAAATAACTGGACATGTGCTTTAAAACAATATTAAACCAGTTCGGTTCTAGTTCAGAATCAGTTCATTACTAGACCCGCGAAAAAAGCTATAGTGTTATTGTTTTGTTTATTGCCGAAATCATTAGATTTTAAGCTTTTTGTTACTTTCTTATGTAATTAGTAAAATTAGCAGCAGTCATCTATAGTTGCAGTTTAATAGTGCCAATTTTACTTTTTAAATATAATATTTATGCATCAATTTTATATCCCAAATTTTTAATTTTCTTATGTGATTAGTTCAACAAATAAAAGGGTGGGGTGGCAATAAAAATGCACTGTATGATTAATACCTAAGGTAATAGTCTCCGCTTGTCAAAAATGTAATTTTATATTCTTAAGGGCATAAAAAGTGCTTTTGAAATTTACTCAATTATTCTGCCTCACGCCCTATGTGTGACCAGTCCTTTAGCTCACCATGTTTATGCCCATTTACATCACTGTTTAATTTTAAAGTCCGCGCGTTTAGTAAAGAGAAGAAAAACCCAATTCTTAAAAAAGAAACTAATAATTATTTAAGACACAATGCAATTTTCGATTTTTACTATGCAATTATAGCTGTAATCAAACGATAATTGTCGAGTAGACAAGTGGGTGAGTGTATTTTTTTCCCTAACTAAACAGATTGTCCTTACCAAAATTTCTCAAGTTTATGGCTTAAAAATCACCCTGTATAGTCCGACACCCTATACTTTTTACAAATTTATTTAAATATAATGGCGTGGGCTCTAGTAATAATAATTTTCCACAAGGATTTGTGGCAAAGAGGCAAAGAGATATATGTAGGTAAGTTTAAATAGAAGTTCTAAGTAAACTTAATGTTTACTTATGTAGAGAAACATAATGAAACAAAACTTAGATGGAAGTTAAATTAGCTTTTGTATATAAAAGTGCCCTTACAAGAAAAGTTAATGTGTTAAATTCGGTAACTGCTTGGCAAAAACATAGGTAATTTAAACTAACCAAAACATATTATACTTGGTTAGTAATACGTGGAGCCACTCCTAAATATCTTTTAAACCACTAAAGCTGCACAAATTTAGTATTTAGAAAATGTTGGTCATGTAGGGTCCGCGCGTTTAGGAAAGAGGCCACCGACGTCATCATTTTCTACGCGAAATCTTCTGTAACTCTCTTTCAATCACGGTTTCAAGGGCTTCGTATCGTTACCTAAGAAGTAGGCATTTTAAAGATTATATTTAAAAAAAATAACATTTTAAGTACGGGATAAGGAAATAAGAGGAGATTTTGCGCAGAAAATGATGACGTCGCTGGCCTCTTTACTAAACGCGCGGACCCTACATGACCAACATTTTCTAAATACTAAATTTGTGCAGCTTTAGTGGTTTAAAAGATATTTAGGAGTGTTTCCACGTATTACTAACCCAGTATAATATGTTTTGGTTAGTTTAAATTAGTTATGTTTTTGGCAAGCAGTTACCGAATTTAACACATTAACTTTTCTTGTAAGGGCACTTTTATATACAAAAGCTAATTTAACTTCCATCTAAGTTTTGTTTCGTTATGTTTCTCTACATAACTAAACATTAAGTTTACTTAGAACTTCTATTTAAACTTACCTATATATATCTCTCTGCCTCTTTGCCACGAATCCTTGTGGGAGGTTATTATTATTAGAGCTCACGCCAAGCCTGTTCCGACGCCGACGTGTAGATATAGTTATAACGTTCAACAATTTAATTTAAATAAATTTGTAAAAGGTATAGGGTGTCGGACTATACAGGGTGATTTTTAATCCATAAACTTGAGAAATTATTGCTAAGGGCAATCTGTTTAGTTAGGGAGAAAAAATACGCTCACCCATTTGTCTACTCGACAATTATCGTATGATTACAGCTATAATTGCATGGTAAAAATTGAAAATTGCACTGCGCCTTTAATACCCATTAGTTTATTTTAAGATTGAGTTTTGTTGTATAGTTAAATAAATTGTTTAAAAAACTATTATTCTTTCATTTATTAGTTTTACGTTCTTCCAGTAATTTTTTCCCTAAATTACACTTGTGCATCAAAATAATTTTTAGGGTGGGGTATCGGAAATATGTTACTGTGTTTGTTGTAAAATGTAGAGGGAGCCACCTGCAGTTCATTGCTTAGGTTCAAAGTGTCGTAACTGTTTTTTGCCTCGATATATTTTAATTTTAGTAAAGTATTTTTATTCTCCCATATTTTTGCACCTAGAAGGTATACTTGATAAATATCGCTACGTGCAACCGTTTTTGAGATACTCCAGATTAAACATTTTATTTCATACAAAAGTTTGCCATTGCATTCATTCACGCTTTATCTAGGCCACTTGGTAGTGTCCAAGAAGTCTGTCTAAATTATTTATCTCTTTCTGGTTTAACGCAAGTTCCAATAAATATGTCTTTGTCTTTCATCATGGCAGGCTATCGTAGATGGAGCAATCATCGCTTTGCCCTGGTTGCCAAGTTGTTTACAATTTCTGCATGTAAACTTTAATGTCCTTTTTTGGCTCACATCTAATTAAGAGAAAGAAAATATACCATGAATCGAATATTTTTAACTTGACAAACGTTGCCGCAGGCAGTCACGCCGAAATGTTAATTGATATTTGTGTTTGATATTTTTCAATGGCCGATTTGTTTGGACAGTTTGTTTACATTTTCTGTGATTTATTGTGTGTTTCGTGGTTTTTTACCTTTAATTGGACTTTGAATATTGACTTTTATTAGTGATCACAGTGTATATATTAAATTTGTGCTTTTCAACAGATAATTTAAGGTAATATTGACATGGTTATCTGTAAGAAAAGAATCTTTATAAAAACCAAATAAATGACATTTTTAATAAGGTGTGTATAATTATTGAACTAAACTCCAATATTTTATATTAATAGGAAACAAAAACAAGTACCTAACATTAAGGGCAAAAATAGCACAGCTATATAATTTGAATTTGGCGGGCAAACGATAAAGTCGACTCACGCGCCATCTGCGTTTGCCTTCCTTGAAGACAGACAAGGAAGGCCCAGCAGCTATCTGTCTCTCGGATAATTTATTTACATTTAGTTGCTCGTCTTATTGTTGTCTCTGACCAAATTACTTTTGACACTATTTGGTGGTATTTTAACAAAAACTTTAACACCAGTTTTTAAATTTTATTTAACACCGAAATTTTACAGTGTATTGCCTATATAAAAAGAGTTTTTAAACGTTATTTTTTGCTACAAATGATTTAAAAGAAGCTTATTGATTTTGTAAATCCAAAAGATTCTTTTGGTTTAATATAAAGGTCTACAAAAAAAGGGTTTTTTAACCGCCTGGCAACTTTCTAAATGTTACTGCTCCACAAAAGATGTCTATTATGTGTCCTTTTTGCCTTAATATACTTCTTCCGAAAAATATTATAAAAAAGTGTCTCATGTTTTTTACAGTATTTTAAGAAAAGATCCCTTTTAGTGAATTTATTATTTTTGACTAAACATTTAAAAGGAAAAAAATTGAATTCGGTAACATTGTAAGTTTTCTCCTGACATTTATCGAGTAAAATATATGTATTACTTTTTAGATACTTATACATAATTTAAAAATGAGAATTAGCATTGGTTAATAAAAGTGTTATATATTTTGAAGGTAAAGGGTTAAAACTAGATTTACTAGACTATTTAGTACCGAAAAGCCATTACTGGATCCCTTAATTTTAATCTAATTTAATTTGTTAACACGGGACTTAAAAACTTGAAGATTTGGGGGAGATGGAAAGACCCCCGCTCGCAGCAGGTTCCACAATCTAGAAACTCTAGGAATAAAAGAACGAACGAAGTGGAAAGTTCGGGGCCTGTCCAGTTGGACCGTATAAGAATGCATACGCGCGGCACCACGAGTCTCTCTGCTGGGAGTTGCAAGTGAAGGGATTATACTGGATAACTCATCGGAGCAGAAGCCGTAAATGTATCTATAATAGAGCAATAGATCTCTACAGCTTGACGATTGACAAAAGAAGAAAGTCTTTTAGTAAGTAGAGGATCATTAATAAGACAAGCAGCTCTTTTTTGAATGGCATCAAGAATGCTGAGGGTTGTGGCGGACGCCATTTCCCAGACATGAGAACAATATTCCAAAGAGGGTCGAATTTGGGACACCTACAGAGTGTACAAATTGAAAGGGGAAAATACTTTTGGCTCGGAAAAGAAACCCAAGCTTTTGGAAGCCGCCGTTGAGGTTGTTCTCAAATGAGATGCCCACAAGGTTAAATGTGTCCCTGCTCTGCAAGACCTGGCCACTCATAGGCAAAGGGTAAGTGTTTGATGATTTTTTCGTGACAAGAAACATGATTGAGTTTTGGATGCATTAAATTGAACGAGATTTTTGGCGCCCCAATCCAATATTAAGTTGAGATCCTGTAAAAGAGATATCTGCATCGCCCTGCGTTTGCTTTCCAAGTCGGGTTGAGAGATTGGTTTGAGAACCTAAAAACTGGCGTGAAGGGTACTATTGTCAGCAAAACTATAAATGGGATTGGTTGTGGAAGAAAGAAGGTCGTTAATGTGAAGAAGAAACAAAGTTGGTGCCGGTACTGAACCCTGAGGCACTCCAGCATTAATTTCGTGAAAGCTTGAAGAGTGGCCATTCACAATGACTGATATACGTCGATTAGAAAGATAACTGGAGAGCCAAGAGCAGAGTTTAGTTGGAAGACAGTATAGGGAAGTTTATTGAGAAGAGCAACGATCTGGGACTCACCTAGAAACCCAAGAGACTTGTTCCAGTTGTGTGAAACGAAGGAAAGAAGATCTGCTGTAGATCTCTTGTGACAAAATCCTTTTTTTGCTTTAAAAAAGCTACACCTTATTTTAAATAAACCAGAGGCGTCGGGACTTTTTGTTAAACATAAAGGCTTTCCGTTCAGTAATGTGATGTGCGCTTAAATACTCTTCTGTAACACTTTAAATTTATTGATAAAAATTGTCAATAATAATTATCGTCATAAAAAATAACATGATCGATCGAATCAATATTTAAGTATTGAAATATATGTACGAAACTAAGCTTAAATATTATTTGTATAAGGATCAATTTACATTTACATTTTACAGGTAAAAATGTTTAAAAGAAACTTTGGTATGAAATGAAAATAAGAACCGGGAGATTCGATATGACTTTCTTTAAAACTTTCTTTTCCTTTACCAAAAAGCAACATGAAATTCAATATTTAAACTACTAATGGGTTATTTAAGTTAGCATAGTCTTAAAGTAAATTTGTTTAATGATAATAGAATGTACATACATATAAAAAAATTTAGGCAAACATACAGGGTGTCAAAGGGGTGATTTTACAATAAAAAATAAGAAAAAAACTTCATATAAGCATATGTCTTAACCGTCTTAGTTTTTAAACTACAGAGTGTTAAAAATTAAAAAAAAACACTTTTTTTAGTATAACTTTTAAGGACATAAAATTGTTTTGCAGAAAATAATGGTTTAAAATTATTTTGAAGACGTATAAATAATAATTGTGTGTCAGGGCTATGTATATTGTGTAAAATGTCTATTTTTTCTTATAAAATTTAGAATTTACTTATTCTATTAAAAACAGAATAAAAATGGAGTCATTTTTTTGTAATAATTTTTATATGTTTATAATAATGTATAAAAAGATAAATTGCATAATATAGAATTTGAGTTTTCTGCAAGCAGAAAATGCAACTAAATTTACATAGATTTATGAGGACACTCATCCTAATTCGTAAATTCAGTTTCTAAACAAGAAAATGTTAGTTCCTATTTAGGGTTAACAGCCCCAGTTCGTCTTCAAATAAGTCTTCAGGGCATTATCTATTTTACAGTAACAACCAATTAAAGTTTACAGATAACAATACTTTAACTAATTAGTACAAATTGCTAGATAAATATATCAATAAAAGTTAAATTCTTAAATAATCAAAGTTTGTATTTAAAAAGTTTTTTTATATATATATATATATATATATATATATATATATATATATATATATATATATATATATATATATATATATATATATATATATATACAGGGTGGCCCACCATATTCGACACGGTCTGTAGCTGGATAATCATAAGGTTTTTAAAAAAGTAAATACTTAAACATATACAGGTCGGATAAGGCCACAGTATAAAATTATTTTACTCTATACAGGATGTCTCAAAAAAGTGTGACTTATCAAAGTTATATTTTTTTAAATGGAACACCCTATATTTTATGACGGTTTTATATTCTACATAAAAAAATAATTTAAGTTTGTTAATAGAACCAAGTGTCTAATTTTATTCGTTTTTGTGATATTTGATTTTTTTCAAAATGCAGTGTGCAATTAAATTCATTTTATTCTAACAATATAATCTCCTTAAACTTTAAAATTTGTTACAAGATTAGGAAAAGTCTGCCTTATCATACGTAGGTCATATCGAGATCATAGATTATACAGGGTGATCAAAAAATAATTTCAATTTTTAGAAAGTCAAATTGCAATATCTCTCTTATTTTAAATAGAACACCCTGTATTTTTTACACCACATGATGACAAACCAAATGCTCTTTTCAAATGGTGTATAGGTTGCCTATACCTATCTTTTATACTTTTTAAGTAAATTCCGTTTTAACATATTTTGATTCCAAATGTCTATTTAAATGTAAGTAGGCTGTGATATAGCTGGGCCTATTTACTAAGCCGTTATTGCAAAATGTAAATTTGTTGAAAAAAAGCACAAAATTAAAATATTTTGTATTATGCCACTATTTTTAAAATTCACAGAAAAAAAAATTATTAGTTGCTTATAATGCTACTTCCAATAACACTTTTTCAGCTGAATGTGGTAATGATAAAACTTGTGTTTTTAAACAATCCTAATAACGCCTCTTGTCAGTTATGACGACATTCTGTGACCTATAACTCGTTTCTTTCATTATCCGTATTCACTGTGTCAAATTTTTTAAAGCAACTATTAAGGTACTGCACAAATTATATCAATACAATG
>JACEGR010007405.1:0-49834 GCA_014170235.1 Listronotus bonariensis
AGTTCAGTAAAAATATATTAAAGGATTGACACGGCACTTAAATACTTGAAAATTTGGGGGAAGGAAAAGACCTCCGCGGACAGCAGGTTCCACAATCTAGAAACTCTAGGGATAAAAGAACGAACAAAGTGAGAAGTTCGGGGCCTGTCCAGTTGGACCATATAGGGATGCATGCGTGCGGAACAATAAGTTTCTCTCTTGGGAACCGTGAGTGGAGGAACTATACTGGACAATTCTTCAGGGCAGAAGCCATGAAAGTACCTATAAAAAAGCGATAAATCCCCCACAGCCCTACGATGGGCAAGAGAGGGAAGCCTTTCTGTAAGTAAAGGATCATTAATGAGACGAATAGCTCTTCTTTGAATAGAATCAAGAATGCTTAGGGTTGTGGGGGACGCCATGCCCCAGATATAAGGACAATATTCCAAGGGAGGTCGGATTTGTGACACTTATAAAGTGTATAAATTAGAAGAGAAAAAATACTTTTTGGCTCGAAAGAGAAATCAAGCTTATTTGACGCTGCCGTGGCTAGAGATACAATGTGTTCATGCCAGTTATGGTTACTTTCAAATGTGACGCCCACAAGATTAAAGGTGTCTTTGCTCTGTAAAACTTGGCCGCTCATAAGTAGAGGATAAGTATTTGATGACTCTTTACGCGACAAGGAACATGATTGTGTTTTGGATGCATTAAAATGAAAGAGATTTTTGGCGCCCCAATCCATTATTAAATTAGGATCCTGAGAAAGAGATATCTGCATCGCGTTTGTTTTCCAAGTCAGGTTTAGTGATGGGTTTTGGAACCTGAAAACTGGAGTAAAGGGTACTATCGTCGACGAAACTATGAATGAAATAAGTTGTGAACGAGAGAAGGTCGTTGATGTGAAGAAGAAACAATGTTGGTGCCAGAACTGAGCCCTGAGGGACTCTAGCATTTACTTGGTGAAAGCTTGAAGAATGGCCGTCCACAATAACTGATATACGTCGATCAGATAGATAACTAGAAAGCCAAGTACAGAGTTTAGTTGAAAGACCATAGGAGGGAAGTTTATTAAGAAGTACGACATGCCAGACCTGGTCAAAAGCCTTGGATATATCAAAAGCAACCATCTGGGACTTACCTAGAAACTCAAGAGACTTATTCCAACAGTGTGATACGAAGGAAAGAAGATCTGCTGTAGTTTTTTGTGGCGAAATCCATACTGCCTGTCATGCAAAATTTTTGTGTTTTTCTAAGTACTTAAGAACTTGCGAATTAATTAATTTTTCCATAACTTTACAAAGAACTGAGAGAATTGAAATTGGTCTATAGTTAGATGGAAGAGATTTAGATCCTTTCTTGCGAATAGGTTGAACACGTGCAGCTTTCCAGCTTTCCGGAAAGATACCTGAGTCGTAAGAAATTCGAAAGAGCCGAGTTAAGATTGGTGCAAGTTCTGAAGTACATTTTTTTAAAACGATTGCTGATGTGCCATCCAGCCCAGACGATTTCTTGGTGTTAAGGGAAGAAAGGATACGCTTAATGTTTTCTACCTTAAAAATAATATCGGGCATTTTATGAGGAACTGGGGTAACCGCTGGAATTGGATGATATGCGGGAGGGTCAAGGGTTGAATAGGCAGCAAATTGTTTAGCAAATAGTTCTGCCTTTCCTTTAGCGGTAAAAATAATTTCATCTTCGAAAGTTAGTGGTGGGAAAAAACTGGTACAAAAATTCCTACTTATGTTTTTCGCAAAGGACCAAAAAGATTTGCTGCCATTTGAGCAAGAAGAACTTTGTTTTTAATACGATTGTCGAAAGAGTCTTCGGCTTCAGAAATTGTTTGATTGTAGT
Organism: Listronotus bonariensis; assembly: GCA_014170235.1. Taxonomy (NCBI): domain Eukaryota; kingdom Metazoa; phylum Arthropoda; class Insecta; order Coleoptera; family Curculionidae; genus Listronotus; species Listronotus bonariensis. The sequence goes on from JACEGR010007405.1 coordinate 1,834, forward strand.
AATTTCTTGCTTCAATGCTGGCCTGTTGGTGTGTTTTTATTTCATGTCTCAATAAAACGAACTAAACAAAAGATTTAACCAAACTGAACTTACCATGACCCCCCAATGTCAATCAATCAAATTACAGGCCCCTATGATTTTAACTGTAGTCTTTCTTTCGGTTCAGTAAAAAAAAATATTAAAATCGCCCTCGGATTATTATAGTATTTGTTTAACGTTACACCAATGGGTGGCGCTAGTACAGCTTTATCGCACGAACAACGTACGGCAGAGAGAGAACAATAGGTTTAGTACCTTGTTTTTTGCGATCCTGATTTAATTTTTTTAAGGGACCATCGCAAAAGTGTATTCCTTCAAATAAAAAAATATAAAAATAAAATCGGTTCACAAACACCGGAGTAATCAAGGTTAGTTTATATTTATAAGGTTGCGACATATGCTTAACTTTTATGCGGTTCGAGGTGGGGGACACAAGGAAGGTCACTCCACGGAGGAAAATTAGCAAGACTGGGTAAAATCAAAGCTGATGATCAATCCAGTGGCGTCTAGAATTTGCGCATTAAATTTTGAATTGTTTTGGAAGTGATATTTGTTGAAAGATGTAATTCCAAATGTTTTTGTTTAAAGTAAAAGAATTTACAACTTAATAACAATTAAAAACTGTTGTGTAAACGGTTGTTCTACTAATACAATAAACTGTATATCTCCGGCACTGAACAACATGGCCGAAAAATGGGAGATGTGCCGTCATAACACTTCAAAGCAATATGGCCGAATGTCGCGACCCTATATACAGCAACTTTGGGAGTAATCGCGGAACATATACACAAAAAAACATGATTGGCGAAATGATAACCTCTCCTTGTAAAATCGATAAAAAATATCAGAAAGTGACAAAATATTTAAAAATAGGGTATTATTTAAATTTAAAATTATTTCTGACTCTGTTAACACAACAGTTTAGTTTTCTTTTTTCAAAGCATAAATTTAATTTAAAACTCCCAAAAACAACAAACTTTCAGTCAACGTCAAGTATTTACCCACATTAATTCTCGGTATATAACCAAGGACTTAAAAGTTTGCGAAATTATGCTTTTAATACCAGAAATTTTAATACAAGACATTGTCCGCACTAGAAACTTTGTCGCGAAGAGTTGCGTTAACAAAAAGGGGAAACTTTAAACCTTTTCGCTCGTTAAGGATATAGTTCTTAAGTGTTATAAAATTACCCTTGCCTCTTGTTAAGGCACTAACAGTTACATTTATTTAATTGTGAACATGATCCCTACATTCATATTTCTTAAGCAATAAACTTCTTTAGGTACAGGGTGGGCCGTTTATCTTAGGACACTACCTTATCTCAGAAACTATAGCAGATGGATCCAAAATTAAATACAAAAGTTAATGGGGTGTTACAAACCTTTAATTTATTTAAATGTTGTATATACAGGGTGTTTCGTTATTCGTGGGCGAGTATCAACTTTCCTATTTTAAATGGAACACCTGGTATATTATTTCATTTTTGAATTCTGCTCGAAATTCTAGACATATCTGGTGTATAATGTCCTATACCTAAGTCTAACCTTTTTTGATATTTTTAATTTTTTATACGAAAAATGACGTTTGCAAGCCGTAAAATATCTGCCAATTTCATCATTCGGAAGCATTTATTGTTTCATTTTAGTAAGCTTTGTTGTAGATAAAGGACTCAAATAACGGATTTTATACGCAATTTCGATAACTATTAATACAGGGTGCGCGAAAAATAAGATTTAAAAGAAAATTTGAAGAACTTCGAAAAAACGTTTTATTTTAATAGAAACTACCATTTTTATAGTTTTGTCCTATTAAGGATTAAACATTTGGGCAATTTTTAAAAGGTTTTCTATGCCTAAAATGTTTACTTTTTGAAATATATTTGAAAATCATTCGTCTATCTCAAATAATATGCTGTTGCCATATAAGCAGTTAGTGTGAGGTGGCCATGACGGCGTTTGAACAAAGCAAGTGCTAAAGTGCTTCCACTGTCATTTACCATTCATAGTCGACACTACTCTTGCTGATGCGCTTATGAGACCAAGTATACGCGATATCGTCGGTGAATACTTTATTAACGAACAATCATAACAAATTAATGACTTACAAAGGATAATAACTACTGCAACAAGTGTTCAATATGCTCTCCATTTTGAGCAATACAAGTAGTTTAAAGGATTTTCAAATACATCAAAAATGATTTTAATTATGACAGTAATCAACAACAAAAGACGCATCCAAGGAGACAGCGTTCTAGCACTTGTTTTGTTCAAACGCCGTCAAGGCCACCTTACACTAACTGCTTATACGGCAACAGCATATTATTTGTAATAGACGAATGTTTAGATGTAAATATTTTAAAAGGTAAAAATATTAGGCATAGACAACCTTATATAAAATTGCCTTAATTTTTAATGCTAAATAGGACAAGAATGTAAAAATAGGTAGTTTGCATTAAGAAAAACGTTTTTCCGCAGTTTTTCAAATTTTATTTTTATTTTTCGCGCATTAATATTTATCGAAATTGCGTATGAAATTCGTTATTTGAGTTCTTTGTCTACAACAAAGCTTACTGAAGTAAAACAATGAATTCTTCCGAATGATGAAATTGGCAGATATTTTACGGCTTGCAAACGTCATTTTTCGCATAAAAAATTAAAATTGTCAATAAAGGTTGGACTTAGGTGTAGAATATTATACACAAGATATGTCTAGAATTTCGAGCAGAATTCAAAAATAAAATAATATACCAGGTGTCTCATTTAAAATAAGAAAGTTGATTCTCGCCCACGAATAATGAAACACCCTATATATACAACATTTAAATAAATTAAAGATTTGTAACATCCCCATTAACTTTTGTATTTAACTTTTGGCCCCATCTGCTATAGTTTCTGAGTTAAGGTGTGTGTCCCAAGATAAACGGCCCACCCTGTACATACAAATAAATGAAAGAAAAATAATATTCTTTTTTTAGACCTATTACAGTCATTAAAAAAAAAAAGATACAGGACGTTTAGGCCCACGTTTAGCTTTGTTTACTCTTTAAATCAGTGTTTTGTTTTAACGCATAATGCCTATTATACAGGGTGTTTTTAGCAGTGTTGTTAGACCAGATATAAACTTTATTTAATTAAGTATTTGTTGTTGTGTTACATAATTGCTAATTAACAGTTAAAACACTTAATTTTTAAAAATAAAAATGCCCTTGTATGGTCCAGGAATATGCAGTTTAGCGGATTTTTTTTTTTTTGAAAACCAAGGTAGCTGCGTAAAAATATAAAAAAAAGTCGTATTTTTAGATGTTTCATGCGAAAAATATAAAAGTTGCAAAAGTCAGTGGCGTACATATTTTTTGTCAATAATATTAGCTAAAAAGCGTCCCACGCCGCCACTGGTCTTACTAATTAAAATTATTTAAAGGTAAAAATTAACTTTTTGTTTCAACAAATACCACAGCCCAATTTTATTAAAATCGGATTGGGTATATTTAAGATATTATTAAAAACCCGATATTTTTTTACCACCCTGTATCTTAGAAACAGAGCATCTCCGCATCTATGTTTATATGATCTTTTTCATAAAATCGACTTTAATTTTTTTTACCGTAATTAGTAAACACCCTGTATATACAGGGTGTTTCAAAAACATGGAGCATCGCTCGTGAGGTAATTCTTTACTAAAATAATAATAAAAAAAGTCCTACGCACATGGGCCCGGAAACGCATGGTTTTCGATTTACAGGAGTTAAAATTTCGATTATTTAAAAAAAATTTAAATGACTTAAAAACCGGTGGTAACTTTCAACATTTTCTTTAGCTTTGAGTCAATTGGGCATTGTACAAAAACAAGAGTTTTGAATAATCATTGTGTCTTTACGATTACTTTTATTATTACGCCGCCGAATAAGCACTTTGCACATTTTTATAAAATTGACCATATCTGCCAAGGGAAACCCTAAACGAAAAAATACCAGAAAGTAACTTTTGTGGCTTATGTAATAAGCTTCATAACTGGTGCATTAAAATTGGCATAAGTCAGTGGGGCACATATTTTTTCTCTAAATACATTTTTACAGTTACCCCGTACGCACGCCACTGCCGCAGCTGAGGGTAGATTTTTACTTAAAACTATGCACTTTATTATTACACTTAGTTTAAAGTTTCATTAAAATCGGTTTAGTGGTTTTAAGGTCATTTGAAAAATTGAAAAATTGAAAGTTTTACTCCTGTATATCGGAAACCATGCGTTTCCGAACCCATGTGCATAAGACTTTTTTATTATTTTTAGTAAGAATTAACCCATAAGCGATGGTCCATGTTTTTTGAAACACCCTGTTTACAGACTGGCCACGGGTGGGGTTTACAAAGGGACAAATGGACCAAACATTTTATTTTACAAAAAAAAGTTTTTATAAAAAATTTTGCTTGTAAAAATATGATTCACAAAAAAATGTTTATTTTGTTTACAGGTTTCACAAAAACTTAAAAAACATGATTTTTCTCCAAGAGTAAACTACCTTTATTTCTCATTGTTAGGCATTATGTCATTAAAAAATTTTTATTAACAATAAAGAGTGTAATCTATAAATACAATAATACAAAATTTTATTAAACCCCATACTTTGACGAATAACGCGCATTCGCTTACAGCTGAAAAATTGTGTTTTGTAGGAATTAGGAGAAAGCAAATGTTTAAAACGCAAATATAAGAGTTTTTAAGGTCATTTTGTAATAAAATTTAAAATAAACAAAAGTGGATAACTTCAAAATCCGATTCATGAAATTTTTGTAATACTCGTGTTACAATAATAAAGTCATTCGAAATGCTTTACTTAATAAATATTCTAAATGATATTTTGCTTAAAAAGTAAAGATAATGGTAGTTTACTTTTTAAGGCAAAATCTTGATTTTCAAGTTTTCGCAAACCCTGTATATAAACTTAACATTGTCTCTGCGTAATTTTTTTACAATCGAAAATTTAAATCAAAAATAACTTTTCGTCGAAAGATATTTTTTTTTTATTCATTTGACCTCTTGTAAACCCCATCCGTAGCAGTCTGTATATATTGTTATCAACACATTAATTAAAAATTAAAACACTACCACTTTCAAAGTACTGACGTAACGTGACATTGATATAATTTTCTTTTAACTAAGACTTTAACCATTTGTCTTTTAAACCCTTAGATTAGAGTTAAGCGGGTTTTACACCTAACAAGTAATTGATCAATTAATTGAGCAAGTGCTTGTTCAAGTGACTTGACGATTAAAAATTTTCTCAACTTATTTATCAAGTAGCTTGCTCAAGTACTTGAAGAAATTAAAACTTGTCATCAATATTTTTAGGGGCCTTTTAGTAATTAGGTAATAGTTAACATTACCCTAGAAAACCATTTGATGAAATTAAAAATAAATTTGACAATAACTTGAAGAGAGTAAAAACATCTAACTTTTCAGTTTCTTTATCAAATATTTGTCAAAGTAATTGAACAAGTTTTTGATCAATAATTTGTCATGTGTAAAGCCCGCTTTAACATGACATTGTAAAAGCGACTCTAAGTAGTTTTGCATTAGTGCAACCATCATAACGGCGTATTAGCTATAACTAAACTTGCCAAATCATATACTTATGATTTAAGGTACTCCCCATTTACTTTTTGCTTACACTTAACAATATGCTGGAGGACCTCAGGGCTCAGTTTTGGCACCAACATTGTTTCTTCTTCACATCAACGACCTTCTCTCGTCCACGACTAATTCCATTCATAGTTTTGCCGACGATAGTACCCTTCACTCCAGTTTTCAGGTTCCTAAACCCATCACTAAACCTGACTTGGAAAACAAACGCAGAGCGATGCAGATATCCCTTTCGCAGGATCTTAATGTAATATTGGATTGGGGCGCCAAAAATCTCGTCCATTTTAATGCATCCAAAACACAATCATGTTCCTTGTCGCGAAAAGAGTCATCAAATACTCATCCTCTACTTATGAGCGGCTAAGTTTTACAGAGCAAAGACACCTTTAATCTTGTGGGCGTCACATTTGAAAGTAACCTTAACTGGCATAAACACATTGTATCTATAGTCACGGCAGCTTCAAAAAAGCTTGGATTTCTCTTTCGAGCCAAAAGTATTTTTCCGCTTCTAATTTATACACTTTATATGAGTCCCAAATCCGACCTCCCTTGGAATATTGTTCTTATATCTGGGGTATGCCGTCCCCCACAATCCTAAGCATTCTTGATTCTATTCAAAGAAGGCTATTCGTCTCATTAATGATCCCCCACTTACAGAAAGGCTTCCCTCACTTGCCCATCGTCGAGCTCTGGAGGATTTATCGCTTTTTATAGGTACTTCCATGGCTTCTGCTCTGAAGAACTATCCAGTATAGTTCTTCCACTCATGGTTCTCAACAGAGAAACTCGTGGTTCCGCGCGTATGCATCCCTATACGGTTCAACTGGACAGGCCCCGAACTTCTCACATTGTTCGTTCTTTTATCCCTAAAGTTTTTAGAATGTGGAACCTGCTGCCCGCGGAGGTCTTTCCTTTCCCCCAAATCTTCAAGTATTTAAGTCCCGTGTCAACAAACTCCCTCTTACCTCTCTTAAGACACTCACGGTACGTTAGTATTTAGGCTTTTAGCCTTGGTGGTTTGTCCAAAGATAAAAAAAATATATATAAACTCCAATATCTTAAAATTGGTTGGTGGAAGCGATTTTTACAAGGTATACCATTTTATGTAGAATGCATTTGCCAACTGCTAAATTGTAATGTTTTTTAAAATATACTCTTTATATTTTATTTATATTTTTATATAAAACTTAAAGGAAATAAATTTGTTTTACACCTTTTTATCCCCATAAAGTTTTTAGTAGATGTTTACGGCAGTATAGTTACCTACATAAAATTTTAAGTCTTAAAACTTTACGAAAAGTTTGGTCTCTCTAATACAGGAATACAAGTACTGCGAGACATTGTCCGATCCTAAACTTCGCCGAAATGTCTTAAGGTAACAAAAGCAGAAAACTCTAAATCTTTTTATGTAAAGGTGGATTTATTTCTTTAAAAGCGTTTAAATATTTTAAAGAGGATATAGAAAACTTTAAAAAGTTTGCTTACTTTTAAATTTATTTAAATATTTATTTAATATTAATAGTACATAACATACCAGTGTAAAAGTCTTCAATAATACTACTTTCTTGGATTTATACTGTCTTGATTTTTAACTGATACACGACGTTTCGGCTATTATCTATCTTCAACCGTTTTCAAGTGATAACAATTATCACACAACTGGAAACAAGTCTCTTATTCATTGCTCTTGATATATCTGAAAGCTTTCCACGAGGACTGGCATGACACACTTCTCAATAAACTTCCCTCCTACGGTCTTTTATCTAAACTGTGTTCTCGGCTCTCTAATTACACCGGCAAACAAAAAAAGTTTGATGTGCACTGGACGTGAGCTATCTACGGGTATGTTTTTCGACCCTCTGAATCCGAATTTCAAGTCAGTTTAGGCCGTACGGGTCCCAATTTCAAGTAAATTGCAAAAAACGTAAAAAATGGTGAAAATTTTCTCTATTTCCTACCATTTTTGTAATTTATTCAAAATTGGAGGATGTACGGCCTAAACTGATTTAAAATTCGGATTCAGTAGTCAAAAACATGCCTATAAGTCGCGTCCGCTGTACAAAAACTTTTTTTGTGCGCTGGTACACTAGCCCATATATAATTTTTTTTGTACCGGATGCGACTTATCTAGGGCATGTTTTTGACCCTCTAAATCCAAATTTAAATTAATTTAGGCCGCACACTTCCAATGTTAAGTAAATTGCAAAAAAACATAAAAAATATCGATAATTTTTACCCATTTTATACGATTTTTGCAATTTCCTCAAATTGGGACCGTACGACCTAAACTAGCCTAAAATTCGGATTTAGAGGGTCCTCTAGTGCCCTAGATAAGTGGCGTCCGGTGTAGAAAAAAAAGTTATATGTGGGCGATGCAACCAGTGCACAAAAAAAGTTTTTTGTACAACGGACGCGACCCATCTACAGGCATGTTTTTCGACCCGCTGAATCCGAATTTGAAATCAGTTTAGGCCGTACACCCTCTAACTTTTGGAATAAATTGCAAAAACGGTAGGAGTTAGAGAAAATTTGCACCATTTTTTACGTTTTTGCAGTCTACATGAAATTGGGACCCATACGGCCTAAACTGACTTGAAAAACTATTTTTGTGTGCCGGTGTTATCTTATCTAATTGACGTATATCAGTCATTGTGGATGGCCACTCTTCAAGCTTTCACGAAATTAATGCTGGAGTGACTCAGTGTTCAGTACTGGCACGAACTTTGTTTCTTCTTCACATCAACGACCTTCTCTCTTCCACATACCACTCCCATTTATGGTTTTGCTGACGATTGTACTTTCTCAGTTTTGTTACTTCTGATTAGTTCAGGTTCTTAAACAAATCTTTAGAGCCTGATTTGAAAAGCAAACGTCAGGGCGATGCAGATATCCATTTTCCAGGACCTCAATTGGATATTGGATTGGGGCGCCAAAAATCTCGTTTTCATCTCATTTAATGTATCAAAACACAATATTGTTTCTGATCGCGAAATTCGTCATTAAACACTCATCTTTTGTCTTATGAGTGGCCAGGTTTGCAGAGTAAGGACACATTTAACCTTGTGAGCATTACATTTAAGAATAACCTTAAGTAGCCTAAAAACATTATATCTATAGCCACGGCGGGCAAAAAGTATTTTTACCCGCTAATTTATACTACTTTTCGACTCTTCCAGGAATATTGTTCTCATGTCCTGGGAACAGCGTTCCCACAGCCCTCAACATTCCTAATCCCATTCAAAGAATAGCTTTTTGTTTTATTATTGATCATTTCTTTACTAAAAAACTTATTTCTCTTGCCCATCATTGGGCTATAGGGGATCCATCGCTCTTTTACAGATACTTTTACGGCTTCTGCTTCGCAGAGTATCCAGTATAGTCCCTCCGCTTGCAACTTCCAACAGTGTAACTCGTGGTGTCCGCACGTATGCGGCTCTATACGGTCCAACTGGATAGAACCTGAAATTTCCACTTCGTTCGTTCTTTTATCCCTAGAGTTTGTAGAATGTAGAACCTGCTGCCCGCGGGGGTCTTTTCATCCTCCAGATCTTTAAGTTTTTAAGTTTCGTGTCAACAAATCTCATTTTTTTAAAAGGGTCGACAGTTGCTATGTTTTTAATAGTATACTTTCTTGCACTTTCATTGTCCTTATTATTAAACTGATACACGACGTTTCGGATGGTATCTATCTAATGATATGTTAAAAATGTTTATATTTGATGTAAACTAAAGTACAAATTGACCCTAAAAATAAAAATTATTATGATAACCTAAAAACTTATGTGTGACGCAACGGTTTGAAAACCTAAATTTTTTTGATTCTCATGTTTAAATCGTCATTTTCGAATATGGTTTGAACCACTCCAGACGTATAGGGGAAAGTGGGGTGGATTCATACAAGGGGCACCTACATACATTGAGTTTATCTGAAGTTAGACACGAAGTAAAATAGTAACGTAAGTGGGTCTGCACAGTTTTTATGTGTGTTTACAGACTAGTGAAGTTTCAAAATTTTCAGTGCTGTAAGATCGAGTGCACAACACGGAACGTGTTTTGCCTCACGTAAGTAATTTCATAACGCAACTTTGAACATATTTTATGGCCAGTTACTATTTTTTGGATTAATTATTTCTATTTAATCCTAATCATAATAATACAAAGGCACTAATTTAATTTGTAAATTATTATAGAGGAAGACGGTTTTTCTATTTCATGTTTTTTTATTAATTAGCATGTGATGGGGCAGATTTATACACAAGTATATGGGGCACATTCATACTGTATAAATGGACCCCTGGCCTTTTATCAATATTTTTTAATTACTATTTTTTGTTACACAGACGATTATAGTTATAAATATTATATAAAGGATTAACTGAAGTAATGGTTTCATTTTTACGAAAAAAAAAACAGGGTGCTTTATGAACTTTGTGTCTTTAGATGTCAAGGATCAGTTGGTTTATCAGACATAGTGATGATATTACCACAAATTTTAGATCATAATCTGTTAATAATATAGCATACTATTTAGGTTCGTAACTACGTATCTTTGTGTAACAGTTTTTATTTGCTATAAATAATAATGTATAAGCAATATTTTTTTACATTTTGAGATTGTTAGTTTTAATAAATACAGCTGACTAAAACAAAGAATGTTAATAAGTATTTTGGTAGGTAACCATACATGTAACATAAAGACCGTTTAATAACACTCTGTTCACTAAACGTTACTTATGTTCATATCACGAAACTATTGCGATGTTAAAATAGGCATTAACAGATTTGGATAAAAACTGTTTTTTTAATTTTGAATGTTGCTATTTGTTTTGTATGTAAAAAACTTGTATTTGTGTTTTTTTATAAAGAATGGTATAAAACAATATTAAACAATAATTATGACAAATTATTAGTGATGTTAAATGTGCCCCTTCGGTTGTATGAATGTACCCCACTAATGGGGTACATTCATACATTTGCTTTTTTGTAAAAGTCTTATGAAAACTCGCGCATGTAGATTTTCAATAATATTAAGGTTCTACTACAATATAAAATAGTTAAGCTACTAATGTGTCATAAATTAACAGAGATATACCTAAAACACGGCATTCCACCAAGCAAAGTATAAAAACTGTATGAAGCCTCCCCACTTTCCCCTACGGTTAGCAAGAACATATAATTTAAGACACTCAGTGTACTATTTAGGCTTTTAACCTTCATGGACTGTCCAAAGATTAAAAAAAAATACCGGTGGCACTACCCTTCCAAGTTTTGCCATAATTGAAATATCCATTTTAGTCTAACGCCACTTATATTTTTCATTTTAATACTGGCAATAAGAAAAATCCTGCGACACCTGCAGAAAACCGAATTCTGTCACATTTCATGAATATATTCGATAGCATTAAAACGTGTCTCCCGAATACCACAGAGACACACATTTGCTGCTAAAGTTATTTTCGAAGGATCGCCACATGTCACGTTCAACTTTTTACTGATCCCAGAATCTGGTTAAATTTCTAAAAAGCATTAGGGATTTTTTGTTATTTAAAGGGCGGTCATGTAAATAGTTAAATGGTTTATGAAAAATGTACGTTTGCATTACTTTTATTTTTAATCCTTGGACAAACCACGAAGGCTCAAAGCCTAAATACTAACGTACCATGTGTGTCTTAAACAGGGTAGAGGAAGTTTGTTGACACGGGACTTAAATACTTGAAGATTTGGGGGGAAAGGAAAAGACCTCCGCTGGCAGCAGGTTCCACAATCTAGAAACTCTAGGGATAAAAGAACGAACAAAGTGAGAAGTTCGAGGCCCGTCCAGTTGGACCGTATAGGGATGCATACGCGCGGAACCACGAGTTTTTCTGTTAGGAACCGTAAGTGGAGGAACTATATTGGACAATTCTTCAGAGCAGAAGCCATGGAAGTACCTATAAAAAAGCGATAAATCCACCACAGCCCGACGATGGGCAAGGGAGAGACGCCTTCTGTAAGTGAAGGATCATTAATGAGACGAATAGCTCTTCTTTGAATAGAATCGAGAATGCTTAGAGTTGTGGGGGACGCAATGCTCCAGATATAGGAACAATATTCCAAGGGAGGTCGGATTTGGGATACATATAAAAGTGTATAAATTAGAAGTGGAAAAATACTTTTTGGCTCGAAAGAGAAATCCAAGCTTTTTTGAAGCTGCCGTGGCTATAAATACAATGTGTTTATGCCAGTTAAGGTTACTTTCAAATGTGACGCCCACAAGATTGAAGGTGTCTTTGCTCTGTAAAACTTGGCCGCTCATAAGTAGAGGATGAGTATTTGATGACTCTTTTCGCGACAAGGAACATGATTGTGTTTTGGATGCAGTAAAATAGACGAGATTTTTGGCGCCCTAATCCAATATTAAATTAAGATCCTGCGAAAGAGATATCTGCGTCGCTCTGCGTTTGTTTTCCAAGTCAGGTTTAGTGATGTGTTTAGGAACCTGAAAACTGGAGTGAAGGGTACTATCGTCGGCGAAACTATGAATGGAATTAGTTGTGGACGAGAGAAGGTCGTTGATGTGAAGAAGAAACAATGTTGGTGCTAGAACTGAGCCCTGAGGGACTCCAGCATTTACTTGGTGAAAGCTTGAGGAATGGCCGTCAACAATAACTGATATACGTCGATCAGATAGATAACTAGAGAGCCAAGTACAGAGTTTGGTTGAAAGACCATAGGAGGGAAGTTTATTAAGAAGTGCGGCATGCCAGACCTGGTCAAAAGCTTTGGATATATCAAGAGCAACGATCTGGGACTCAACTAGAAACTCAAGAGACTTATTCCAACAGCGTGATACGAAGGAAAGAAGATCTGCTGTAGATCTTTTGTGGCGAAATCCATACTGCCTGTCATGCAAAATTTTGTGTTTTTCTAAGTACTTAAGAATTTGTGAATTAATTAATTTTTCCATTACTTTACAAAGAACTGAGAGAATTGAAATTGGTCTATAGTTAGATGGAAGGGATTTAGATCCTTTCTTGGGAATAGGTTGAACACGTGCAGCTTTCCAGCTCTCTGAAAAGATACCTGTGTCGTAAGAAATTCGAAAGAGCCGAGTTAAGAGTGGTGCAAGTACATGACATTTATTTTATAATAAAGGGTAGTCTAACCAAAATTATGTTAATTGTAAATAAAACAAGAAGTTTTTAAAAAATTTCCTAATATTTTTTGGTATCATAAAGGATCTATGAAAATTATGTGTAAAATAAATTATAAGCCAATTGCTCGTCAGGCTTCGGTGGCAAACCTTTTTCGGACGGCGCAAATTTTTAATGGCTTCAAGATATAATTGAATTTAATGTCATTTATGTGCCGAATTATCTTATTCTTTCTGAATTCGTTAAAAAGCAAAATTGCTACATTTAGGCAAATTAAGGTTTAAGGGTGATTTGTAAAAGCTTATGCATCCACAAAAAGCAACTGTTTGTTGCGGTTTATAAGCAGCAGGCGTCATCGGGTCATATATCTTCAAAAATAAGGTGAGTCAAGCAGTTATCGTGATTCTTGTGGCCAGAAATTGAAAATATGGACCTGAGCGATATGTGGGTTTAACAGAATGGGGTCACTTGCCACACAGCTAAGAAAACAATACATTTTTTACTCGAGAAATTTCAAAGCCGTGTAATCTCATGTCGTGAGTATGTTAATTTGCCACCATGATTATGTGACACCTATAAACTTCTTCTTTTAAATATATTTACAAGAAAAAGTGTACGCCAATAAGCCGAAAACCATTCAAGACCTTAACGATGAGATAATTCGGCACATTACGGACATTGAAACATTGAAAATATGGACCATCGGGTTTAATTTTTTATTTCACCAAAGTTTTGGCGAGACAACCTATAGAAGGTAATCATTTTTAAGTCGGCAGACACTATTGCTAACTTCTTTTCTATTGGAGTAACAAATTGTTTAAATTAGCAAAGTAGCAATTTTTCCGCGGATTAACGTGCTGCCAACAAAATAACAACTAAACACCGGGTTTTCGATTTATTGCAAAAAATTAACCTTTTTTTTAATGGAACACCCTGTTATTATATTACCGTTTAAAAGATCTATCAAAGATCATTAAAAAAGTCCCTATATGTCGTATTTTCGGAAATATGGCCATCATCGGGAATTTATATAGTAAACTGATATTTTTAAATAGAACACATTGCCTATTACATCACCATTAAATAGATATTTTAAAGAACTTTACGAAAATGCCACATTTGATATATCTATCTCTTATAGTTTTGCAAATATGAGCATTTAAATCTTAAAATGATGTTAAATTTTCATTATCTCTACGGCTCTAAACTATAAGCACTAAGTTTAGTGTCGGTTTTCTTTAATGGCCTTTAATAGATGTTTTAAATAGTAATATACTATACAGGGTATTCCATTCAAAAAAGTATATTTTTGCAATAAATCGAAAAATTCAGTGTTCAATTGTTTTTTTCTTAGCAGCACAATAATTAGCAAAAAAAATGCTTCTACTTGGCTAATTTAACCGACTTCGTATTTCCAATAATAAAGAAGTTAGCAATAGTGTCGACTTGAAAATGATTACCCTGTATAGCTAATTATCCAGCACATTTTTTTGTAAAGTTAAGCCATAATTGCCCTTCTTTGTGTCCTTTAAATGTTGGAAAACTCCTAGGCTATTAATGCATTTAGGCCTACAAAGCAGGTATACACTTAGTTCTACTAAACACTCAGGCCTTTGAACTTTCCGTAAAATCTCAATTTCTTTTAATTCCTTAACACTGACAGCAATATTGAGATTTTACGAAAAGATCAAAGACCTGATCTCAGTTAGTGTGTGTTATAAAACTGGGCCTTAGTTATTTAGTTTACAAAGTTTAACTCCATATATGCCTTCTATTAAAATTTTGCTTAAAACTGAAAATGTGTAAAATTTAAGTGGTTTTGATGGCGGTTTCAAATTTAATTTTAAAGTTTTCACATAGTTTGTAACAATTTATTAATAACTACAATATACTGATAATGTACAAAAATTATTATATAAAATAAAGCAAGAGATAATAATAAAAATATTACTCTTATCTTTATATTTACACTCCCTGAATTGGACTGCAACTAGGGGCTTAACTTAAACCCTAAAATTAGAGATGAAAGGTAAAAGACAAAAGCTAATTCGATTTACAAAATATTAAAAACTATATTACATACAGTGTGTCCCAGGATAGATGATACAAGAGAACAAATGAAACAAATTTTTTTAAAATTTTTAAACGAAATTTTGAGAAAATATAAAAAAAGCCCAGGAGCTAACTACTTGTATTTTTAAAAATAGATCAAAATTGTTTGTAAGTAAGTGGTGTAGATAATAAAATTTTATGTCAAAATATGAAGTTAAAGCAAAAGAGTAAAAAAAAACGTAATTGTCAATTTTTGGAATACGCATTACAATCGAAATAATAAGCAAAAGAAAACAAATTAAAAGAAAACGTAATAATTTTTCTTAAAAATAATTTATTATTCTTTAAAAATTTGCTTTCGTAAGCCAAGTATTTTACAAATTGTTAATGCTAATGTAAAAATTGATAAAAACAATTTTCCTACTTAAATTATTTTCTTTTATATTTTGACATAGAATTAAATTCTTTAAAACATCTTCCTATATAATTTTGTCCTATTTTAAGAATTAAGGGTACTTTACTCTTGGTCATTTTTTATATTTTTAGTTATAACTCACCCTGTATATTACCAATTGGAGTAAAATCCAAGATTTTGGTCCATTTGTTCTCTTGTAAAACCTATCCTGGAAACCCTGTACAGGGTGACCTATTTTCGTGTGTTTTACGGAGTTTCTTGCTTATGAGTACAGTTACAAAGATGCGGTTTCGTGACAAGGTGCTACTTTTTGTCAAACGAAAGATGCCGTAAACATATTTGTCCTACCCCTTAGCTTCTTCTCTACAGGGTGATTTCAAAAATTTTGTATTTTCTATTACCCCTTATATCTCAAGTATCTGATAATTTATCCAAAAGATATGTACGGGCCCTTATGGAACTTTTTACGCAGAATACAGTGACCTATTTGAAATTACTACTGGCAGTAAGCACGGTGTCGCGAAAACCGCATCTTTGTAACTTCACTCATAAGCGATAATCCCTGTGAAACACACAAAAATAGGACACCCTGTATATGTTTATTTACTTAATATTAAGAATTACAGTATATTCTAAAAAAATGTTATACTTACATTAGCCTCTTTGGAGCATTAACTGTCAAAGGGACACTTAAACCAATTCTGTAATATATTTTTATTCGTAAGAGAGACCGGGCTAAAGCCTAGTTCATAAGCTTGCGAAATGCGATTTGCGAGTTGCGAATCGTGTTCTGATTGGTCAATTTGTAACGAAACATTCGAAAGTCGTTACAAATTGACCAATCAGAATCAAGTTTCATGCAAAGCTTATGAACTAAGCTTAAAAGAGCTTTTTCTTCTAGCCCTACCACGTTTATTTCTACTTTTTTAGTAAATTATTTTAAGATTTATGCATTTTTTTATTTGTAATATAAAATAATAACTGGGCCAGAAGAAGCACATAAACTATTTTTTTAAATCTCTTAACTTTTAATTTTGACATAAAATTTAATTTTGTACAACATATACTTGTTCATTTCCCTTAAAGTAAAAGTTTTTTACTCAAGGTCATTTTTAATATTTTTAGTTATAACTCGCCTTGTATATTACCAATTGAAGTAAAATTTTTTTATTTCTTAGCTTTGGACCATGCGACCAGTTTTCCAAAAATAAAAATTATCTTTTTTCCATTTGTCCTCTTGCAACACCTATCCTGGGACACACTGTTAGTTATACATATGAACAGATATTAATATTTTTAACCAAAAAATCAACAACCTTGATACGTGCTTTTCTTGCCAAATAATTAGAACAAAAGAAACCCTAAGGTAATTTAAAAAAATAGCCCAATTATAAAAAAATAAACTACAAATTTACCACAATAATACCATGTTTATAATTATACTTTAAACTCCAACTTTTTTTTAATATCTATACTTTTTATACCCTTTTCCATATTTTTGATTTAAAAGAAAACTTCTGGAAAGATGGAAGATGCGGAGAGTATAAATACCTAACAACGTTTTCCAATTAAATTTCTCAAAGTTTTTTAACTCTTACTTTCAGTAATTTAATGGATTATTATAAGGCCTCCAATAGAGTTTTCGCTTATATTTTAGTCTTAATGTCAAAACTTTCTTAGCACTGAGTTTAATTAAAACCTTTTATGCTTAATATTACTTTTTTGTTAATTTTATGGGTGCCACTTATTAAAAAGTTTTATATTTAGTAGATTCCAAATATTAACGTCACAGTTCAGGGTTCATCGTTGTAATGTATTATTCTATTGTCGTTGTATATGTATTCTTTAACTTATCTTTGTTGTTTTTTTTTCTTTTGAAAAAGTTCTAATAATGTTAAAATAATTTGCTTATACAGTGTGTCCCACCGGGAACTGCCGCGATCAATTTCTCGAAAAGTACGCTTTGGAAAATTTTGAAAATGTTGTAACATTATAAAGCCAGTGGGGACATTCAACTAATATATTTTGACAGTTCTACCACTTTCGGTTATATCACAATATATATTATTTATTTTTGATTTTGCATAAAATTCTAAATATATTTTATGTTTTCTGTTCTATACTCAAGTTCAACAGCTTTTCACTAATTTTAAGTTTTATGTCAAAAATGAAGTTTGCAAGCCATTACATAACCATCAATTTCTTCTAAACAAAAGCCCTTAATATGATTTGGGGTTGGGTTTCTCATAGAGAAAGATTTACTTTCGCAGACTGTATTGATATTTTTACAATTATTATATACAGAGTGGTCAAAAATAATCGTTAAAAATTATTACGACATTACAACTTTAAAGTCAATTTTTTAAAATGGAAACTTCTATCTTTTTTACCTTATCCTATTAAGCATCAAAAATAGAAATACGATTGTATAAGGATGTCTATTCCAAAAATTTATAGTTTGTGAAATATTAATAAATTTAATATTTATCTATTCTAACAATGCTTTTTATTACGGCTAAATTTGGCTTTTTAATGGCCTTGACAACAAAATGTGGCCTCACAGCCAACTACCCCGAAATTACCCGTACTTAAATACATTGTTAGAAAAAATAAAATAAAAATTGACTTTTAAGCTTTTTGTCGTTATAATTTTTAACGATTACTTTTGACCACTCTGTATTTAATAATTGTGAAAATATCGATACAATCAACTAAAAAAGTTCTTTCTTTACAAGGAGCCCAACCCGAACTCATATTAAAGGCTTTTGTTTAGAATAAATTGATGGTTATGTAATGGCTTGCAAACGTCATTTTTGACATAAAATTTAAAATACGTCAAAAACGGTTGGACTTGGGTATAGAACACTATACATAAATTATGTTTAGAATTTTCCGCAAAATCTAAAAAATAAGTAATATATGGAATGTTCTTTATAAAGTAAAGAAGTTGACATTAACTTCCGGTTTAACTGGAAGTGGTAGAGCTGTCAAAATATTTTAGTTTTATGTCCCCCACTGACTTTATATTATTACCAAATTTTCAAAATGTTCCAAAGCTTACTTTCCGAGAAATTGATCGCGGTAGTTTCCGGTGGGACACCCTGTCACAGGATGTTTCCTAATTGGGGTAAAGCAAATTTAAGGGCATATTTTTTTAAGCCATTTATCTAAAAAAAAGTTTAGATAAACACGAGTTCTCAAAATTTTCGTTCTTAAGACACAGGGTTTTAAACCTTTTAAAAACTTAAAAATTTCCAAAACACTTTTTCTTCTTAAATTTGTTATACCAGATACGTTATTTATTTAAGTATTTGTTGTTGTCGTTACATAATTTCTAATAAGAAGTTAAAATGTTTAATTTTTAAAAGAAAAAAATGTTCCAGTGTGTTTGGTATTATCCAAGATTATGCAGTTTAACGGATTTTTTTCCAGAAAACTAAGCAAGCTACGTAAAAATATGAATAAAAGTTGTATTTTTAAATATTTTTTAGATTTTTATAAGGAAAAAATATTAAAGTTGCAGTGGCGTACATTTTTTGATTATAATATTAGGCAAGATGCGTTCCATCGCCCTTGTCTCAATTTAAAAATGATTGCAGTAATTATATGTAACTGGCCGACCCGTGCCTACTTTGTCGGGCGTTAATAATATTTTTCTCTGCACTTTGTTCAATTATAATAAAATATAGTCAATGGCAATTCTGAAAAGAGTAGCTTTTCTTCGAGTCTAAAAATAATTTTTACGATTTGTTTGGGGTATTTTTAAGATTAGCTCCGCAACAAACAAATAAACAAAAAGTTAAAAACTTTACCTTTTATTATATATATATATATATATATATATATATATATATATATATATATATATATATATATATATATATATATATTATTGTGTTTTTTTTCAGCCTTTGAGATGTGGGTATTGCAATCACTAAACAACAAGTGTTTAGTGATTACAATGTACCACATCTCCAAGGGCTTCAAAAAGCACAATAAAATGTGCTAAAACGTCGTAAAAAAGTTGTTTTTCATAAACCGATAACCTGTTTCAAGAAAATAGGACACTTTTATAGAAAATATTAAAGAAAACAATATATATATGTATATATATATATATATATATATATATATATATATATATATATATATATATATATATATATATATATATATATATGTATACATATATATATATATATATATATATATATATATATATATATATATATAGTTTAGATGTGGTTTTCTTCTTGCCTCTATACGTATATATTGTTTTATTATTTAATATTCTTTGATTAAAGGCCACATAAGACAAAATTTTCTTTTATAAAATACTATTTTAATTTTAACGTTTCGGCTTCTCGGTATGAGGCCTTCATCAAGAACTTATTCGATAGAAATTTCCATGTCCAGTCAGTGTTAAAATTTAACATAAACACAACATTTTTGGACGATCACATAATTAATAATTACACACATAGCGACACAATTTTAAAATTTAATAATAAAGGGCAGCAGCCAAGTTATGACTATTATTTTTGTTTTTTTATAAATTTTTATAAATTTAAAAGCCGAATTCTTTCATGGTATTTCTAATTTATTTATTTTTACAGTCATTGATGAGCCATATGCCCAAAGAACTTTACCATTTATTAATGTATTTATATGAAGGCTCAAGAACCATTCACGTTTATATATATATATATATATATATATATATATATATATATATATATATATATATATATATATATATATTTTTAAATTGAATAATTTAAGATTCGCTTAATAAAACTTTTTGAAACTTGGCACGACAGTTTGTCATATTCGTCTCCTTAAAAGTTATTTTACATTTTTTTCTGTAAAAAGAGCAGGGGAACCAACAATTAACTCCCTTAAAATTTGCATTGGATTTCCTATGTTCCACTTGGCCACGCACCACCCGATATATCAGATATTGATAGGACACTTTTGAGTAAATAGGACTAATTATTTAAAGCCAACGCATTAAACTTTTTATGGCTTTATCACTATTAAATATAATAATTGCTTGTTTAATATAGCTAAAGCTTAAGTCAAATATTTTGTAAGAAAACAATAGCTTGGCTTTAAGCAAAACTTTGCCCATTTCCTTATTAATGTAGCTTGTTATGTATAGTAATTTTAGAAACAACATTTACGAGCTAGTTCTGATAAAGCTTGCACTAGTTGGTTGTAACTATGTCTTTATGAGGGAAGTTTTCCTGATATTTAGACCTATTGACTTCTTGTCAATTTAATTTTGGTGTAATTTACCATTATAAGCTTAACTGTTCTTACTTATTTAAATTATACTAATTAAGTTGAAATATTGGTAATTTAATTTTCACTCCTAAAGTCTTTGGCTAACTACACAATACATACCTGAAAAATTAAAAATATTGATTCAAAAAAGTTTCCTTACAATTTCTTTTTTGTTTATTAATAAAAAGAAACTGAAAAAATGTGTACAGAATGTTAAAAATTCAAGGGGCACTTTTAGGATCTTGGAAACGTTAAGACATACAGAATTTTAAACTTCCCATTTTGTTCGTTCTTTTGTCCCTATAGTTTCTAGAATGTGGAACCTGCTGCCCGCGGGGTTCTTTTCTTCCACCCCCAAATCTGTAAGTATTTAAGTTCCGTGTCAACAAACTCCTCTTACCTCGCTTAAGACACCCACGGTACGTTAGTATTTAGGCTTTTAGTCTTCGTGGTTTGTCCAAAGATAAAAAAATTGGTTAAATTGGGACAATGTTGCGGATTTTTATGTTTAACAATATATCGGTTTTAAAATAAAATAATTTGCAGCCGCTCTGAATTATCCGGAAAATAAAAACGAAATTTTATGAAACAGTTTTCCAACGATATATCGATATTTCAGTTCAATAGCGTAACAAGTCAAAGATGGCTATTTACTCTTACAAGACCAAGTTATTTCACTGAGTACAGAATATTTATTAATTTGAAGTTGTTACATATCTAAATCGTGCCCCTATGAATCAAATTTATAAAATACGAGTTATTTCTACATTGAACGTTTAGACTGTTATAACTTTAATTTAATCTCTTTGAACTTGTTACACTATTCAACTAAAGTATCAATATTGCACTTTACATTTATGTGATATGTCAAACCGAAAAACCATCATTCACTCTTTTGTCATTAGAAGTTACGATTTTATTCCAAACGATCTTGAAAATTTTCATTTTAAGGTAAGTAAGCATCCTTTTTCTCGCTACTAATTATTTGTTTATTTATTTATTTTTTAATATATATATATATATATATATATGTATATATATATATATATATATATATATATATATATATATATATATATATATATATATACATATATAAGTTAAATAACAAGGTACAAAAATTAATGTAATTTACGTACATTCACCTTTACCTAATAAAATAAAGCATTCAATTTAATCAAATACCTCCACTTTATCGTAGCTTGTCACAAAAAAATTGACGCAAACTAACCTACAAACGGAAATTCCCCAAACGTTTAATGGTAAAATTGATATTTGTAATAGCGAAAATGGCGTAAATGATGGTTTTTCGGCTCGAAACGTCGCATAAATGTAAAGTGTAATATGTCGTTAAATTTAAAATTAAAATACGAGTTTATTATGTTTAATACCATATATTTCGCCTATTTAAAAAAACAAAAGTAATGATAGTGGCTCAAAGACGAAAAGTCAGATATTAAATTAAATGACATTACTTTGCTTTTTAAATTTTATATTTCACGAAAAAGAATGCCAGGTGTAATTTTTCAATAAATGGCCACGGATGCATGCATATCTATTTTAATAATAATTTTTTTTTTTGATTTTTGTTAGGATGCCCATAGGTAAAAAAATATTTTATTTGCTTCAAAATTTATTTATTAATTCGTAAAAAAAGAAAAAATTTTTTTTAATTTTAAGTTCTTTATATAAGTTCTATTTCGGCTGATATTTAAGTAAGTAACATTATTTAGACACAATTTATAGAACAATAGTGTTATTAGAAGAAAACAAATAAATGTAATGTTTAAAAAAATATAAAAAACGAGTATAAAAAATATTATAGATAAAATAAGGGACTTATTCAAAGTGCTACTTTTTTAATTAAATTTACTGTAGGTTTCAAAAAACCTGTTAAATAAATATTTTATAAATTTTAAGTTGCTGTATTTTATACTATTTTACATTTTAATTAAATTCAGGTTTCAAACTTACAAAAACTAATATATTATTAAAATATAGATTATAGGACAGAACTATATGTTGAGAATTGAAAGAGAAATTAAAGCCCAAGAAGTTCATCCTGGTATTTTCCATAGGCAGAAATTTAATATAAAAGTTTAATTTTAACAGAAAAAAAAACATTGTGTTTTCCTAATGTTTATATTTTTTGTTGAAAGTTTAAATATTTTTGTGTAGTAATTATATGCCTTTTGTTATAAGAACAAAAATGTTAATATATTTTCTTAACTTAACCGGTTAGTTTTCTGTTTCGAGTTTATCTGTCCGGTTCTTTAAATAAAAAATGAACCTAATAATGGTCTATGGCAAAATCATCGCCCAGATAATTCTTTAAAATTCAAAAAAACTGCTCATTTTTATTTTAATTTAAGCACCTAACCCTATTCTCAAAGAAATTCCATCTTTTTAACACGCTTTTATTGAACTTTGGGTTGTAACTATCCATCTATCTATCTATCTATCTATGTAACGGAATCTTTTTGAGCCTAATTCTTACCAACTTCCAGCGATTAAATTTCTTTCTTTAAACTTTGCACAAGTATCAAGGGACCGATGACATTGCAATAATTTAAAAGTATCCCGTTATCCTGATTTAGGACCCAAATGCCAGGATACAAATAAACTCTCTTTTTTAAATTATGGCGAATGCGCAAGGGCAATTGATTCGATCACTTGTTTCGTTTTTAACTGACTATGTGTCTCTTGGACAAAATTTCGAAGGAATTTTTTAGTGGAATAAACTGGAAAGCATTTATTTTAAAAAACTAATTGATATATCGAACTAAAAATGAAAAATAAATAATATTAGTTTAAAACTTAGTACAAAACACGCTTTTATATGCAACCGAACTAAAAATTAGAAAATAATTTTTCATTACAAAGAGTATTACTGTCATTTCCGGTGAATAAAAGCGTGGGGTAAAGCTTAATCATATTAAATGTTATAATTATTCTATTTGGCAAACATCTATGAGGGAAAGTTAAGGAAAACAGTAAAATGCAACTTCTACGCTTTTACTCTGAAATGACTTTTGTAATGAAAAATTATTTTCTAATTTTTAGTTCTGGCTGCGTATAAATAAAAGCTGTATCTTGTAGTTTTTTAAACTATTGTTTATTTTTTAAATCACGTTTAAAATTAAAAACATGACATGACAACATAATACGTAACCCCTAAAAACACTATGTTTAAATATTGTACATCATATATCCCTATATGATGAAGCTTATTTTATCACATAAGAGACCTGTGTGTCATAGTACCTAAGATAACAAAAAGCCATCCAATTACTTCATGGCAAAGTAAAATTATTAATCTTAGTAGATATAATTATTAAGCAATAAATTTCCAAGGATGACTTGATTACCTGTCGGGCTTTTGCAATTAAAATTAAAAAATATCAAAAACAAAAAGTGTATTAAATGCTATCAACATCAAAAAGTATCGCCCACTGAGGCTTATTAAAAAAGTTGCACGAAACTTTACGTTTAAAGTTTTAATAATAAAAGCCAAATTAAAAAATGTTTTGCCAGATTCTGCTTAAGCAATATATCTGGCAGATAATTAAAAATACAGCGTTTATTTTAAATTTTCTTAAAGCGTTTTTAATGACTTTGGCTGTAGGTGTCTGATAGCTTAAATGCAAATACAATTTTTATTTAGGTTGCAATAAAATAAAAAATTATAAAACAGTTATTATGCACTTTTAACTGTTTTTAAAATTTTAGAGCCGGAATTTAAAAGAAACGTAACACAAACACCAACAAATTTTTGGCTTCTCCAATCAGGCGATTTTTTTGGAAACTAATTAATATAAATGATGTAATACAGGGTGTTACAAATTCGAGGAGCCACCATTAGAATGTCGGAAACGGTAAAAGTTATAGGGTTGGTTAATAAGAGCCAAATTATCTTTTTATGCTAAACATAATTCCGTTTTAAAAATTTAAAGTTTAAGAAAAATAAAATCGTAATTTTTAGTACTAAATAATAAATAATGATTTTTAGGTTTAAAACATTGTATAATTGTAAAATGTTAAATATGTAGTTGGAATATGAATTAAAATGCCAGTTTATTAAATTAAATAATAAGTATAACGCCTAGGCCTGGCAGGACAATGGTAGGTCCTGAGCCCTACTGTGGTATTCCATCATGCCAGGTAGAGGTCATCCATTAGATCATGGATTATGAGGGAATCACAAGACTGGTGGAGGAGAACACCAGGACAGCGTCAGGCGAAAGTGTTTATCAAGGCTTACTCGCCAGAATTTACAAAAGACCTTCTGAATTATAACCGGAAGGCAGTAAGAATAATAGTGGGTCAACTGACAGGTCATTGCAGACTGAATAAACACCTGGAAACTATGGGCCTGGCAGAAGAAAACCTATGTAGGTTTGTAGGTGCCAGGAGGAGGAAGAAACCGCAGAACACGTATGGTGCTACTGCGAAGCCCTTTGTCGTCTGCGGTTTGCAAGGCTGGGTGAAGAAAAACCTAAAGCGGCAAGATATACCAAGGGGCCAGTTTCAAGCTTGTTGGAGTCTGATTAAACAGACCGGCTTGGATAGCGTGCTCTAACCTATGGACGGAGGACACACAATAAACCTGAGCAGGTTGCAGTGTTAGAGGATATGCAATCCACCTCCTAATCTAATCTAATCTAATCTTTTAACGCCTAGGTTAACAAAACAACAAAGATAATGATGGCGACTTAAAGAAAAAACGTCCGATCTTAAATTTAATGACATTATTTTATAAAACGAAAAAGTTAGCAACAATAATGTGATATGTATATGTTTAATGCATAATGTTTCGCCAAATTACTTTTTTCCGTATAATGCCCGAACAGCTATGCCAAATACATTTCTAAAATGAAATATTGTAAATTTAACCAACCCTGTATCTTTTACCAATTCCAAGATCCTAATGGTGGCTCCTGTTCCTGTATAGGTGATGTTTAAAAAAAAGCTTTTACTTTTTATTTATTTACTTCAATAACAACCAAAAATGTACAAATGTAAAATTTAAAGTTACCATCATTTAAAAGAGTTCAGGACCAGGTATTAAAATGCTTAACATATTAAGTGTTATTTTTAAAACGAAAGGCCAGATCTCACCGCAAAATCAGACATTTGCCAACTAAGTTGTCTTAAACTTTTTGAATTAGCCGTTTTTTTATCTCTAAATAATTATGCATACATCACCAATTCCAATAACACTGTATAATAAAGTATATAAAGGTTTTACAGTCGATATATTAGGCTGTTTTAAAGAATAAGGCACTTCGCACTTGTGGTCGGTAAAACAGCGATGCGAAGCCGCGATTTTAACAGCCTTCGACGAACTGAGTGTATTTTGTTTTACAGTGTTGTAAATTCAATGTTCTATTATTGTCTGATTGTTACATAGGAAAATAAAGAGATAGTTTATTTAATCTAACTAAGTTTAATGGAGGAAACTAAAAAACGTCCTGTACTTTATAAATATATTAAAAAAAAAAAAAAAAATTGCGAAAAGATTACACAGAAAGAGCTTGGAATGAAACAGAGCAAAAAAGTTAACCTGTCGCGTAAAAATATTATCTCATTTTCTCTGTCTATAAAAGAACGTTCGGTAGGATTCAGGCTTTTCCGTACTTGTTTTAAAGGGCTCTTTTATTGCACTCTTTGATCCGGTCGGGATAATCCAAAGGGGGTAGTTTTTGCCTCGTCGCGGTCGTGTTCAGTGCAACGTCGGCGCTCTCCTCGATTAACAGCTAGTTTCATTCGATGAGAATATAGTAAAAATTGATCATTAAAAAGTTTACTTCCGTCTCCTGTAATGGTTGTCGCTATTTCAAACACGAATATACGCGTACATGTACTTGTCAAAAGCATGTCGAATCCTCGGTCTTGTCGCATGTGCGGAGTGCCTGAAGCAAATTATATGGCAGAAAAGCAGTCAGTTACTTTTAGTTAGTTAGTTTCAACAGATTTCTAAAGTAACTTTCGACTCGACGTTATGGAAACAGCGTCTGAAATAACAAACCACTGACAAGTTACATCAGAATTAAGTGCATTACTGGGCGCTGCTTGTAGCTGTGAAGTTTCTATATCTGCCTAGTTCAATTCCTTATGTGGAAATAGGGCAAAGTTTGATGAAAAAGCGAGGCTATCAAGTTGAATTATTAAATTAAGATAAGAAAATATTCTTGTTAAATATAGTCTGGCTAATAAAAATAGTGCTTAAATCAATAATTATTTTCGTTTTTGTAAATGGGTAGATTTTGAACTATTTTGCTGCTGCCATATAAAACTAAACTATTTTAATATAATTATAATAAAATTCTGAGTAGTTTTGTTTATAAGAGGCTTATCTAGGTAAAACCTATTTAAACTTTATCCCTAATATTTTTTGGTAGTTTTTATGTTTTCTTCTAAATTAGGAAAACAAAACTAGTGCTTTTTTTGTTGTTTTTGTTTTTAACAATAATAGTTTTTGTTTATAGCATATATATATATATATATATATATTACTAATTAAAACAAAATAAAATTTGTCTTACCTTATATCCCTGAGCCCAAAAAAATATACAGAAATTTAATTTATTTAAATAAAGTATAAACTATGCACGAAAGCCAGGGCAGAATTTCTAAAAATCGGTCAAGGGATATTTAAGATAATAAACTAAAAACAAAACAGAACAACGAATTCAATTTTTAAGAATGGTGCCAAAACTACACCAATTTTAAAAAAAGTATAAAAAATTAAGTGAAAAATAAAAAGGTTTAAAAAATATTAATTTACCTTTTATAAAACTGTAAACTGATTTATACTTTTTGTTTTAGGTAAGGAGAAATTTACACAGTCACACTTTATAAGTAAGTATGTTTATACATTAAAACATTTAAATATTATTGAAATTCCTTCTCGTTCCTCTTTAGTAATAAGTAAATGAAGATTATAGGTTGATCTAATAGTGCCTAGGGCCAGTAATAAAATAGACTTTATAATAAGAACACTTTTAAACCCTTTTAAGAAAGGTTTTCATTGACGAATCTACCACGAATATTCATACCGCCATATATTGAAACGACGCGGCGCTCCAACTCAGCCTGTCTCAATGGAAAATGTTTCGGTGTCGGACTGGTAAATTCACTTTTGTCGGACAAGTGTACCACAATGTTTTACATGTAATTTTAAATATTGTTAAAATCGTGCTTACTCCTCACGAAACCCGCATAGTCCAATACCCGAAACATGTTGTGTAAGCCTTATAGTTTCGTTGATGGTAACTGTTACCATTTTTAGTACAAAGCTTAAAAATTGCATGCAAAACATTGTGGTAAACTTGTCCGACAAAAGTGAGGCGTTCGCCTAGTCCGACACCCGAAACTATTTGACATTGATCGGCTGGGTGAAAGCGCCGCTTCGATATATTTATGTCGGTATGAATTTCGTAGTAGTCTCGTCAAAAGTAATCCCCCCTAAAAATGTTTTTAAAGGGTTCTTATCATCCATAGTCCATTTCATTACTCGCCATGAGGCACTATCAGTGCATCCTACTAAGACATTCTGACAAATAACAATCTCTACGTATTTACATTAAAAATATATTGGTGCCCAATGGGATAACAATTTTCCGGGCAATTTTTGTCATCTAGTATATAAATAACTTAACAATTTATTACTTCCAAAGCACTATCAGTGCATTCTAATAAGACATTCT
The DNA here is from genome assembly GCA_014170235.1 of Listronotus bonariensis. NCBI lineage: Eukaryota > Metazoa > Arthropoda > Insecta > Coleoptera > Curculionidae > Listronotus > Listronotus bonariensis. The sequence continues at coordinate 30,105 of JACEGR010007405.1, forward strand.
GACAAATAATAATCTCTTCGTATTTACATTCAAAATATATTGGTGCCCAATGGGATAACAATTTTCCGGTCAATTTTTGTCATCTAGTATATAAATAACTTAACATTTCATTACTAGCCAAGGCACTATCAGTGCATCCTAATAAGACATTCTGACAAATAACAATCTCTTCGTATTTACATTCAAAATATATTGGTGCCCAATGGGGTAACAATTGTCCGGTCAATTTTTGTCATCTAGTATATAAATAACTTAACATTTCATTACTTGCCAAGGCACTATCAGTGCATCCTAATAAGACATTCTGACAAATAATAATCTCTTCGTATTTACATTCAAAAATGTATTGGTGCCCAATAGGATAACAATTTTCCGGTCAATTTTTGTCATCTAGTATATAAATAACTTAACATATCATTACTTGCCAAGGCACTATCAGTGCATCCTAATAAGACATTCTGACAAATAACAATCTCTTTGTATTTACATTCAAAATGTATTGGTGCCCAATGGGATAACAATTTTCGGGTCAATTTTTGTCATCTAGTATAAAAATAACTTAACATTTCATTACTTGCCAAGGCACTATCAGTGCATCCTAATAAGACATTCTGACAAATAACAATCTATTTGTATTTACATTCAAAAATATATTGGTGCCCAATGGGATAAAACAATTTTCCGGTGAATTTTTGTCATCTAGTATATAAATAACTTAACATTTCATTACTTGCCAAGGGACTATCAGTGCATCCTAATAAGACATTCTGACAAATAACAATCTCTTCGTATTAACATTAAAAAATATATTGGTGCCCAATGGGATAACAATTTTCCGGTCAATTTTTGTCATCTAGTATATAAATAACTTAACATTTCATTACTTGCCAAGGCACTATCAGTGCATCCTAATAAGACATTCTTGACTAATAACAATCTCTTCGTATTTACATTAAAAAATAAATAACTGAACATTTCATTACTTGCCAAGGCACTATCAGTGCATTCTAATAAGACATTCTGAAAAATAACAATCTCTTCGTATTTACATTTAAAAATATATTGGTGCCCAATGGGATAACAATTTTTCGGTCAATTTTTGTCATCTAGTATATAACTAACTTAACATTTCATTATTTGCCAAGGCACTATCAGTGCATCCTAATAAGACATTCTGACAAATAACAATCTCTTCGTATTTACATTCAAAAATATATTGGTGCCCAAATGGGATAACAATTTTCCGGTCAATTTTTGTCATCTAGTATATAAATAACTTAACATTTCATTACTTGCCAAGGCACTATTAGTGCATCCTAATAAGACATTCTGACACATAAAATCTCTTTGTATGTACATTCAAGAATGTATTGGTGCCAATTTTTGTCATCTAGTATATAAATAACTTTAGCTCTTTTCTAAACATCAGAAAAACACCATTTTAAAGATATTAATAATTAAATACGTGTATACACGATAACCGACTATATTTTGACCCATTGTAATAGCAAAATGACCTTAGTATAGTTTATTTTTATTTAAGGAAAAATTGAGTTTAAAATAACAAAGCTACCCTTTATTGAAAAATCGGCTATTTGGTTTTGTGTTAACAAAATGACGAGGATATGATAAAAAAAAAACTTTTAAAAGATCGGAGGCTTTTTTGTTTAAACCGAATATTAATAACCTTATTTGTTAAAAGGTTATTTCCAATCATAATGGGTCAAAATATAGTAAACCATCCTGTATTAACAAAGTTTAGATCACAATATATTCAAATCTGCATTATTATAATTATTTAAAAAAAGAACGCTAATTTAAAATATCAAAATTAAGAAATGCTGCATACTAGCCATTTAACTTAATAAAAAACAAAATATATCTAATAATAATATAAACCAAATCCTCTTCTCTGTGCAAAGCAAACAGAACCCCAGATATAAAATAAAGTATTTCCGATGCCTATATAATATAAGAAAAAGCTTGTGCGTGTGTGAGGGTTCATTTTGGTAAATAAGAAAACATTTAGAATTCTCTGACAGAAATGGCGCACTTCGGTATAATTTAGAAGGCAAAAAGGATCTTTGGAAAAATTTTGTGGGGTGATTTGGCATAACCCAAGGCATGAATTATTAAAAAACCTGTCTGCCAAATATTATAAAATGTTGGAAATACTATGGGAATATAGATTTGTTTGGTTGTGTTATTTAACGAGGGATTTTGCAAACATGCTTTGTATTCATAATTACATTGATTAGAATTATTTTTTATAAATGTAAAACTAATGGGTAATTTATATTAATCCACCTACCTTTGTTAAAAAGTATTAAAAGTTTTTTTTTCCCAAAGGGGAAAATTAACATTTTTTTCCTGGTAACAGGTACTGAAATGTGACTTTTGATTAAATTACTTTTTTTAACGGGACACAAAAAAAGAAAACCTTATGTATTACACAAAATATATTTTTAATTTTATTTTTTATTTTTGTTTTAGTTTTCAAATGTATACATACAGCGGTTGTGTTACAAAAACTAAAATGTTTTAAATACCTTAAATATATCCCTGTTCCAATTTTGTTTAAATTTTAAAATTTAATTATTGACATTAGGTGGATAATTTATCACCCACTCTATGTCACGTCATGAGGGGCAACAGGAAAGAAATGTATTAAAAAAAAATGGGACACTACTGACTGTGTAATGTGTGCAAAATTTTTTGTGCTTTCTTTTTAACTAAGCAAATAAAAATGCAGATTTTATGTTTAAATTTTTTTGTATCTTGTTTGCTTACAAAAAATAAAATAAATTTTGCTTAGTTGCATATTTTTTAGATCCTAAAAAAGACATTATAAAAACTCTTTTTTTTAATTTGCCCTAATCTTTTTTTTTTATTAGCAATTATGTAAAGACAGTAAGTATATTTATACTAATATAAGTAAGGTTTTTTTTTTATCTAGTTTTAACAATTTTTACGAAAATAGGTTTTTAAAGCTTGAGCTTTTGGAAAGTTTAACAACGTGTACAAAAAATTTGTTGACCCATGTTTGTGTTAACTTTCCTTTATATTTTTGAGGTAGAATTTTAGTCTAAGATCCGGCATTATGAAAATGTATGTGCAAGTGAACAACAGGTATGCTTCAATTAATAATAATTAATTACTTAATAGTTAATTTATTTATAATTGTTACCTTTACTATATTAATTGCATAAACCAACGACTCAGCGTGAAACAGCTTAGATGGTTGAGTAGCAGCAGCCCGATTCTTATTCAATTAAATATGGTAAACATAACTTTGCTAATAAACGAGGGAATAAACAAACAGAAAAATTAATATTACCTAGTGCGGGATACGAACCCAGTATATCGATAAGGCATGCACTGCTAAATGCTGCTACCTAACCAACTAGGCTATTTCACCGCTGATTATTGGTTTATGCAATGAACATGTAAAGGTAACAATTATAAATACATTAACTATTAATAAATTAACTAATATTAATTGTAGCAGACCTATGCTGGCAGATGTTGTTCACTTACATTCACTACATTAAAATCTGCCTAGAAAATATTATTTCATTCAATTAAGAGATGAGGGTATATTTTCTTAATGTCCGATCTTAAACTATCTGTCCTTAATTTTTTTTTAACAACATCAGGCAATACCCTGCATATATTTAATTGTTACTTAATAGTTATAATATTACGACTAGGGGTATAAGGTTTTTGGGTAACGTTCTTCCATTGTTAAGTTAGTGAATGGTGCAAAAATCTAAATTTCAAATAATTTTAGAGATTTTGAATTAAAAGTAAATATTGCAAAAAAGACAAAGCAATTAGTAAATAATCTTATAGATTTAGGTCGCCAAATAATCACGAAACTGGTCCAATTCAAATACGCCTGATTACAAAATCAATAATCACAAGTTTGCTCCTCTTGTCATTAGGCAAAGCTTATTATCTTTACTTAATAATTTTCCTGTCTTACTTTTGATTTCTGAAACCATTTAATTTTAAGATTTATTGTTTTAAGATTCCTCTGTTGCAATTAGTGTAGCAAGGTGTAATGATTAATGGACTCCAAATTAAATTTTGCTCAATGGGGCACCGGTAAACGGATAAAAAGAAAATCGTGGCTTTATACCGGGTGTTGCTCCGTCGAGCGGGACATAGGGAATCCCATGTAAATTTTGAAGTAGTCAAATATTGGCTCTCCTAATTATTTTAGAAAAAAATGCTATTAGGATTTATTGAAGAGCACAGTAAGTTCCACCCAAAATAACAATTTGAGCATTTTTCAACCAACCAGTAAAGAGTTAACTGCTTAATACTTCTGCAACGTAGTATCTCATTATGCACCCTGTACTCTAGAAATCAACAATAAAAACACCATATCGATTTATCAGTGACAATCCCAACCTCCCATCTACGGTGACAATTTAGATCATTAATTTATAATGTCATTTCCAAAACTGAACAATTTTATACGGGAATTTCAAAAAGAATCCTCGCATTTCATTTTTGTTTATAGCTAGTTCCAACACATGCACTCAGGCGCGCTTGTGGCGGCTTCCGGTTGTATCGGCGAGCGTCGATCTCCAGAGTTAAGCAGTGGAATGCGCGCCCATAATTTGGATGGGTGTCCGGCGACACCGGTGTTTTGGGCAACGGCACACGGTGTTTCTGCTCGGGGATGCGGACCGAGCAACAACCATCCAAGTTATGGAATGAATGGTGTGTGAATGAGAAGGAGTAGGGGTCAAGGTACAATAAGCCTTCAGGCTGCAGTGCACCACCTAGGGAGGCGGTCGTCGGACCTGGGTGGGATGACCCCGAAAGGGTGAAAAAAAAAAAAAAAAACACATGCACTCACAGTTACGTAAGACAATAAAACAAATTTTTCTACATTTAGAAATCAATTTATGACGAAAATATCAGGATTTAATCAAATGCTCAAATATTCCTCCATTAACTGCCAGACAATAACCCATACGATTATAAAACTCATTTTTTACGTTGGCTAGTTGGTACATCGATATTCTGGCACATTCAGCGGAAACAGCATTCCTTAGCTGGACTAAATTTTCATATTTTTTATTGGTAGCTTAGTTTTTAAATATCCCCATAGAAAAAAATCGTTTGGCGAAAGATCACGTCCATTTTCTTTACATTTGCAATTATTGATTACTGTGCTTGTAGTTTTCAAATTTTTTATCGTCCGTTCTATTGTCGATTTACTTGGTATTGGCCTATTGGGAAAATAGGCTGCAAACATGTCCGCTACTCTTCGATAACTATTTCCCTGGTAAAACCATTTTATAATAGTGATTTTTTCTTGATTTAAGTAGTTCATTATTTAAGAATGATGTGACATTGATCTGACAACTTGAGAGTAAGAGGTTAAATTATTTTTCTAGTATTTTATTATAAACTTCTAATAATACAAGGCGCGTAAGAAGATAGAAGATTCGTAACTTATTTTTAGCATTTATTTCTTAGCTGGCGGACTAAGAAAAGCTGAAATTTGTACACTGGGTACAACTTTTCGTGCTCTTTAAAATATTCTAATTATATTTTCTTCTAAAATAATTAGGGAAGCCAATATTGGACCACTTCAAAATTTACATGGGATTCCCTATGTCCCGCTTGACGAAGCAACACCCGGTATATGGCTTATTTTAAAAAAATTACTCTTTAAAAGAAAAACGTAAGAAAGAAGACTAACAATACATAGTAGCAATGACACGCAGACGCTATTTTGTCAGATAGTTATCAATTCACCTCTATTTTTTAAAATTTTTAATTTTTAATTTAGAGTATCGTGAGTGGAATTGCACTCGGTATATTTTTATTACTTATATGAAGTTGAGGTTATTTTCGGCTAAACCGAAAGTAATAGAAAACAACTAAATTGGTAAAATAACACATACTTATGTGATAAATCTACGTCAGTGACGGAATTACAATCTCGTACAATTAATTTTTGCCAGTGTGATGTTGGCTTTTGCGTACCTAGATCACCTGGAAATTTACCTTACTTGACAAATTGTTTTGTAAAATAAATGAACTAGAGAAGGCGAGAGTAATTACTCTATTCGAAGAAGGTGTTTCACTGGGAAGAATAGCTCAGCAAGTTGGTAAACCAAGAAGCACTATTCAAAGCCTCAGAACTAAATGGGAAAATACATTAAGAAATGTTATGTTGCCATCGGTAAACAATATATTTGACCAAGAAAATTTTATATACCAGCATGACAGCTGCCCCGTCTATACAGCAAGGAGAGTTTCTGACTGGCTACTGGAAAATAACATTTTATTGTTACCTTGGCCCTCAAGAAGCCCTGATATCAATCCAATCGAAAACGTTTGGGGATATATCGTAAAGAAAATTAACAAGAACAATGATTTCCATCCACAAAATAGTGATGATTTGTGGAATAAAATTGAAGAAACCTGTAATAATTACAATGTTCACCATGCACAAATGCTGAGTGCATCAATGCCCACACGTTTAAACTTATAAGTGGAAAAAATGGTGCCGCTTTAAAATATTAAGCCAGTGTTTTTTCTTTAATTTTTAAATAAAATAAACTATATATTTATTTTGGGGTCATGTATTTTATTGAATTAATTAAAGTGAGAAAAAGGTAAAAGCCAAGTTTACCAAAATATTAAAAATTGACATAAAATGTTAACCTAAGCGTACGAAATTTTATTTCCGTCACTGTACTTAATTTTATTTTTACATATTAATTAACATAATAATAAAGTTATGAGGGTGAGCCACCGGTTACGGACTTAGGAATTTTAAATGTTTTTTTTTTTAACTACTAAACCGAGTTTTAAAAAAACTAAAGACCATTAAAAAGTAAATTTAAAACACTAAGCAAGCTAATTGTAACACAAAAATAATGTGTTTTTCCAAAAATAAAAATTGGCATGTTTTAGATTCTTTTTTTTATATGTGTGCAAATAACAAAAACTTTACAGAGTGGCTCTAAAATTCTCTGTATAACCGAAGATTCAATAAATATGTTTAAAAACTTAATTCCAGTGGGACTTTATGGGAGCGAATAGTTTCGAAAAACGCCCGTATGACTTTCTTTTTTAAAATAACGTTATGGTTTTTTACGTGTTTTCTTTATTAATGTTTTTATTTAATGATAGGAACACCACTTCTAGACAAAAACACCGGAGAAACAAAATTTTGTTCAAATTTAATTTTAAATACCATTTGGTTTTTTTTTAACCCGTTTTAATATTTTTACTTATTTTGATTATCTGTCTTTCTTTTTTTTCCTCAAGATTATTATTAAATACGAGACAAAGGAATTTAAATTTTATCTTAAAACCTTTCTTCGTCAATTTGCGTGCGGAAAAGTCCACTTTTCCGCACGCAAGAGAGATGAACTTACAAAAATAATGATTGCTGACATACAGGATAATGAAAATTTGAAAATGGTGAAATTTCCTGATAGTAAAGATAACACTTCCAGAATCTTTGTAGTGTCCGATGAAACAAATAACGGACTTTATTTGCAATTGTAGACGACACAGACGTTTTTTTGTCCAGTACACACAAGGAGCATGCAGTACGCAATGTGTGGGATTAAATTCAATAGGTAAATGCCTTTAGAAATTGCTGCACACCTAAAATTAAAAATCCAGAAGAGTACACTGGACATAGTTTTCGTCGATCCTCTGCGACTGCGGATTCTGGAGAAGGAATTACCAATGTCAAGCGACTTGGGGTCTGGAAATCAACGACTGTAGCTAAGAGCTATATTGATGAATCCACAAATCAGAACAAGGATATGTCGAATAAAATATTGACCATGAACAACTCCCCTCCTGAGCTAAGTCAACCTTCATCAAGTCGTACAATAAGCACTTTCATAAGCCACCGGCTAAATGAAATTACAGGTTCTACAATTAATTTACAATGTGCTAATAACTGTGGCACTTGAGGTTCTATGAATTTGATTCTCATTCACCATTTTGTCTAAAATGAATTTATTAGTTTGTTGATTTTTCGTGCCCGTTTAACGATTTTACTTCTGTAATAAATATTACCAGCACTCACTGAGTACTAATTACGGATGCCTGAGATTAATTATGTATTTTGTTTTTAAGTTAGTTTTGGTGCATACAATGCTAGCTTTATTTATAGCCAGCATTGTTTTTCTGGGACCTAAAAAGGAGCGTTAAATTTTTAATTTTGGTACTAAATTAGCGCTATATTAGCAATTTAAATTTTATTTTTAAACCCTTTCATTAAAAATATTTTTTTAAACGTATAATTTTTTTAATAGTTTAAATTTTCATTACTCTAATTATTTTATGAATCTTCTGACCCCATAAATTAATTTGCACCTAAAATCTTAATTACCGTTTTTTACACCTACAAAGGGTAATAAGTTTGGATTATGGTTGACCTTTATTCCCCAATTAACCTTTATTATTGTATGCTTATCTAACTCGTATGTAAAACGTATGTAAAACTAACATTGTAAAGTGAGCAAAACTCAAACATTTTTTTTGCCTAAAATATAGTGCTAATATGGTGCTAATTGCCAAAAATTCTTTTTTTCCACGACCGTTAAAAAAATGCTGTTTTTTTAACTGTTAACATGAAGTTAAAGTACTCCATTCTAATACACTATATACATAAAATGTTAAAAAAGTTACTTTTTTAACACAGCCTACTACAATGAACTTAAATATCAATTTATGCATCGTAATAGTAAACGCGACATCAACTGAACCAAACGGTCAAGTTACCTTTAATTTTGTCATTATTTCTTTTAGCTCATGTATCACTAGTTCTAAAATTTGACAGTTTGCAAATAAATTTAATAGAAGTTATTGAAAATTAATAGTAGTAATAATTATGGCTGACTAAGAAATTGAAAAGGAATTTATACTATTTTAGTATTATTTTTACAAAAAGTAAGTACATACAATTTCCTGAAATTAAATAATAAATGCATAGTTATAAAGAGGATAATTTTCTTCTTAAAAATAAGGACGCTATGATTTTTTGTTGCAATATAATAGCTCTGTTTTTAAAAATTAAAATTAATAAGCTTAGATAAATAAAAATGTATAAAATGGTATTTTGGGAAATTTTTATACAGTCGTGGAAAATACATAACATACACATGCATAAAGTGTCTTTTTTACTCCTGGAATTGCCGCACTTGTCTAACGGCTCGGCTGTCAAACTTCCCATTCGTAAAAAAAGTATCACTTTATGCACTTGTTACATAAATTATTTTTTTTAACTTCTATATAAAGCGAACTAAAAAAATCAACTAACCAGAACTAATCATGACCCCCAATATGACAGCTTTTATGACCGTCTGTGGCGCTTGAGGTTCTATAAATTTGATTATCATTCACCATTTTGTCAAAAATGAATTTATTAGTTTGTTGATTTTTTGTACCCGTTCAATAATTTCAATTAAATTTCTGTACTTCTCTTATATTACCAGCACTCACTAAGCACTAATTACGAATGCCTAAGATTAATTATACAAGGTGATTCAAAAATTGATCACGAAACTTAAGGGGGTGATTCTACTTGACATAATAAGGGTGGAGCTGCATATAATTTTTTTCAAAATGTCATTTGTTTTCGAGTTACAAGCCGTTGAAGTTCAATTTTTATTTAGGTTTTTTTCGCCATATTGCATTTATTTTTTAACCAATCCAGTTGATATTTGGCACACAAATTGAGCTTTGCAGATTCAAAAATTTTAAGACAAAAGTACTTTTTTAAATACCGCCAGAGGGCACTTTTACCTAAAACTTAAAATTTATTTACATAATAAGTTTTTTATTTTGACAGATATCGCAAAGCTGGGGGCGTCATTTTATAGACAATCAAAAACTTAAAAATAAGGTAATTTTTATTAAAGTCGATAAACCTCATCGTTTAGGCACCAATAGACATCAAACTTTTCATCAATTTTAATCAAATTACCTACATACATACAGGTTGTCCAGTAACTCAACCGACAAACTTTACTGAGCGATTCTACAACAGAAAAATGATAAAAATTTATAAAAACATATTATCTCCTAAACGTCTTAGTTTTGAATTAGGGTGTGTTAGAAATTTAAAAGAAAAGTTTTTTTTTTTAATATTTAACACACCGTAGTTCAAAAACTAAGACGTTTAGGACATATGTTTATATTTTTACGGTTGTCTTACTCTCTACAACAAGCTTTCAAGAGATTTTAGAAATATGCATGGTGGTAAATTCAAGAATGCCGTTAGGCAATTTCTTATTGACAAGGCATTTTACTCGGTTGCAGAGTATATGCGACATTAGACTTTTTTACTTTCCTTGCGTTTTGATTTGACAATTTATATGTATATATTTATACAAAATTTTAACTTTATTTAGTAATTATTTCTAGCTAAGGTTTCTGTTCATTTGTATTCTTTTTTTGTGTGTTTTTTACAATTGCATTTTATATATTTATGTGTCTATGTATATTTGTGTATATCTATATATTTTTTATAGTATTTATATTTGTATTTATTTATATTGACGACCCCTTTGTACCTATTGTGCATTTTAAGGTAATATATTCTATCTAGCTATCTATCCTATCTATCTATGAAGTTTTTTTCTTATTTTTGTTGTAGAATAGTTTGGTTAAGTTTGTCGGTTGAGTTACTGGACGACCCTGTATGGTAGGTACTTCCCTTCTGATTAAAACTGATGAAAACTTCTGATCTCTACTGAATTGGTGCTCAAACGAGTGAGGCTTCTTATCAACTTTAATAAAAGTACCTTAGTTTTTAAGTTTTTGATTGCTGTCCTGTAAATCGCTAGCTTCTTCTATCTCCTGGGACCCTGGAAAGTGCGTCAACACCTTAATTTTGAGTACTAAATTACCGCCATATTAGCAATTTAAATTCTATTTTTAAACCCTTTCCTTTTAAATATTTTTCCGAACGTATATATTTTTTTAATAGTTTAAATTTTCATTACTCTAATTATTTTATGAATCTTCTGACCCCATAAATTAATTTGGCACCTGAAATCTTAATTATCCTTTTTCACACCTACAAAAGCGTAATAAGTTTGGATTATGGTTGGCTCTTTATTCTCCAATTAACCTTTATTAATGTATGCTTATCTAACTCTATAAAGGTGGGTTAAATTAAAATGTGTTTAGCGCTTTTATGCTAGTCGTTATTTTTAATTATCGGCTAAAATTAAAAATGGATGGCCTTATTAAATCGACGAAGTGGAAAACTCTAGCTGGTATTTTTATTATACAAGGTTAATAGAAAACACTGAAATGGTAAATTATCTCAGCAACCATCAAATATCAAATGAATCAAATTTTGGGATAAGGGGTATGCAGTTACCCTATGTGAAGAATTTAAAAATTATATTTGTAAGTTGCCAAGTTTATAGCCTTCTCTGTAGTTAAAGAATTTTAAAATTTTAAATGGAATATCCCATTGTTAGGAAGTTAATTGCTTAAATTAACTTTATGATGATCTGATATTATCGTTTTTACTCCTGACAATTTCGGGAGATGTGGCTTTATAGTTTTTTTCGAAATTAATACAAAAACGGCTAGGTATGGTCAATTATCTAAAAGCCGATACAACCAATCTTCGTCAAAATTAGCACAGAGAAAACTGACCTCTTAATTTAAGAATAGAATTTTGCGACGTTTTCAAGATTCTTTAAGAATAAACAATTAAGGAAAGGTAATAGAAAATTTAATTATAAGACATTGCAAATGCAATTCCTAAATTTAAAAGTTCAAGTTACTTCCCATACTAGTTTTGACGAATCTCGATTGACTGTTTTTGAGATAATTGACCATACCCGGTCGTTTCCCCTGCATTTAAGCTCGATTACATCTTCAAAATTAAGAGGGTTAAATGACAGTAATATTTGGTTATAACAAAGCTAATACACGCTAAACTGATACAATAACTAAAACAGTGGTATTCCATTTAAATGTTAAAATCCTTCCTAATCTACAGAGAAAGCCAGAAACTTGGCAATTTTGGATATATACCCTTAAGTTCTTCATGTCCAGTTACCCCTTGGCACAAAATTTGGTCTCGTTTGAGGATCTTTGAAGGTTGCGGGAGGTCATCCACCGTTTGGTTTTTTTTACTGACCCTGTACAGAGATTTTGCGGTAGTTGTCTGTATTGGTTATTTTAAATACTTTAAAAGGACACCGCTTAAGCCTCCAATTGATAGTGGCTTTTGGTTGGGACTTTTGTCTTTTTTATTTGATGTTTTTTGATAATTGTTCTTATAGGCATCGACATCCTGATCGCGTTCTATATATAGATTTTATAGAGCCTCAAATATGCATAATTGCTAAGTTGAGATTTTGAGAGTGCCTTCTATGATTTCTATTCCCATAATTTATTTACCATTCTACTCAAGCTTCTTTATTACGGAACTAAAGGCTATAATGCAAAAAAGTAAAAAGCATATGAAAGGACTCCTTTGTAGTAGGTTTTAATATAGTTTATCCCCACCTTGGCGGGTTGACTTGCTAAATATGCTTGACCTGTCCTCAATTTTAAATGTTTTTTTTTTTAATGTTTTAACTGCTAATATGTATATTGTGTGTATTTTTTCTTATATATTTATATATAATTTTTTTATTTTTAGCAAGTTAATGTTACTAATGGGTTTTACTATATTTTATTTTTACCTTGGGCAGTTTTGTTGTGCTGAATATGCTTAAACCATAACATAACATATTATAACATATAAGAACAACTGTCATACGCAGTGACTGCATAGTCTGGCATGTTCAGCAAAAATAAATTTGTCCCTTAATTATGACGTGTGTAAGTATAATTGTATCTTGACATAAATAAATAAGTTTGAGTTTTTTAAGTTTGATATAGAAGAAACCAAAAATGCCTATAATGCCGGAATATACGGGGTATAAATTGTAAAAAAATTTAATACCTCATAATTCTTACATTTTTTATATGGGTGTATTATAGAAATCTACTCTATTTTTATTTCTAAAATCAAAATTTGGACCAATATACAGAATGTCTCTGTTTAAAATAGGCTACCAATTTGCATTTAAAGATAGCTAATAATACAGTGTGTCCAAGGATGGACTTAACTATACGTTTAATACTTTTAAAGATATCTCTATAACAACTTTAGTAAAATGGAAAAAAATATTGTTTAGCAAATATTTAACTTTTAGGCTCTATAACTCTAAAACTAAAGGCGATGGCACATTGTGCCAACATATAAAAAAACCGAAAGCCAGTTTTCATAAGGATTAAGCGGGGTTCTTTAAATCTTTAAATATACAGGCTGTCTCTAAACAATACAAAAAAAATGCTTCCACAAATTACTGACTTTAAAATAAATCGATATAAAACTCAAATTTTAAATCGTTGCTTATAAAACATCCCAAGCTAGATCTGTAGTTATACCTTTCTTAACAATTTTTGCCCAAGGGTCTTTCACCTTTTAACAAGTTTACAATCTAAGATTAAGCTGCTAGAATGTGTTAGTATCTGTTTCTTATAAAACTTAACAAGCAAAAAAGATTTGGCTTTTCACATTTTATTTGTTTTAAAAAGATATTTTAATATATATTAAAGATGTAAAAGGTTTAATAATTAAACTTATCTGTGTCTTAACAGTATCTACGGGAAATTCGTTATTTCTTGTAACATAAAATAAATAAATCATTAAAGCTGTGAATAGCAAGTAAATAAAGTATTTAAACTAAAGGAATCAAATTAAAACTTCTTTTCAAATTAATTTATTTGAGATGCAAAAGCGCTGCTTTACTTTTACACCTAATTGTCAAGTAATACCTTTAACTTTTAATAATTATTAAAAGAACATAAAGTCAAAATTATTAAATGATTAAATTAAATACTTTTGAAAATAAACGTTTTAAAACCTAAGTAGGAAATATTAAAATCACAAAGTCCTTAAGGAGGGAAACTGAACATAATTTTTGGTATTTTTATATTACAGTCGGTAAGTCAACTATAATCATTGAATTTTTATGTACAGTGCACCAATCTTACTTGTCCATATTTTAAATGTCCCTAACTTTTTATTTTTTGACTTAAAAAATTATTCAAAAACCAATTTGTACAGTAAAATATCAAGTTTTTTTTCTGTTATGAAGATTGCGTGAAACAATATTATTAACAGTATATTACATTACAAGGGTGGAAAATGACTTATTTCACACGAGTGGGAATATTGTTGCACGAGGCGTCAGCCGAGTGCAGACAAACTCACGAGTGTAAGAAAGTGATTTTCACACAAGTAATATTACACTATTTTCCTACGACCACAAGTTATTCACCAAAAAAACAATAAAAGTTGTTTGTCTTCACGGAAAAAATAAAGAAAACAATTGAAAACTTTGCATCACTAGGGTGATATATACTTTTCCTTACTGCGATATATTATACTGTTTAACAATATTTTTTATATCAAAATCACCTACCTAGTCACTTTTTATTATTTAAGAATTAAAGGTCCTCATTAAAAAAATATTGCATGGCTTTTTCAATGTAAATCCCATTAACAGCCTGATAACTCCAAATTTATTTTAAATAACAATGACAGCGATGACAGCTTTATATTATACTTTGCAACACTAGTGTTGTAAAGTACTTTACAACTACTAGTGTGATATAAGGCATTTTCTATGCATGAAAACAGTGTGCTATTTACTATTTTCACATGTGGTCGTAGGAAATGAGTACATTACATTACAAAGGGTGGAAAATGACTTATTTCACACGAGTGGGAATATTGTTGCACGAGGCGTCAGCCGAGTGCGACAAACCACGCGTGTAAGAAAGTGATTTTCACACAAGTAATGTACACTATTTTCCTACGACCACAAGTTATTCACCAAAAAACAATAAAAGTTGTTTGAAGCTTTTCAAAAGACCTTTTTAAAGGTGAAATAATATACAGGGTGTATAAAAAAGTAAGTTATGTCAATATATTCTGTTAAGAATTGTTTTGTGTAATCTGCATAAAAGATAAAAAAACTTATAAGAAAAATTGACTTTGTCTAATCTTCATAAAAGATTAAAAAAAACTAAAATAATTCACTGTACAAGTTGGTTTTTAAAAATTTTTCTTAGGTTGCGAACAAGTAGATTGGACGCACTTCATTACTAAAAGAATAGTTAAGCAAAATTAAAGTCACTTGCAGTAAAGATTTATTATTGGAGATATGCTCTATATTGGTTAGGCGGATTCATTTATTGGATGGTCTTCTTGTTGAGTACACGCCTGGAAAGAATGGTACCACTTCGGTCCTGGTCCAGGGTATACGGGCTGACCCTGTTCAGCCTATTGACTATGAACTGGCCGATCGCCTGAAACAAAATAAAAGAAAACCCCAAAAAAAAACCCAAAAAACTCTAATTAAAAAACGACGTTTTCGGTATGATCTGCCACCGTTGTCAGAATTAAATTAAGTTAAAATAAAATCTTTTAATCTGAACTTGCAAATTTCTCAGAATATTTTTAGAAAAATATTTTTTTTTTAAAGCAAAATCAGATGAATAAATTGCGCCAAAAATTAATTTTATTTTTTCAAGCATAGTAGTTCGCGGATCTTTTTTATTCACTGTATTTCTTAGATTCACATTGGTATTACAATATGCTTTTGAAGAACAATCTGAATTATGGCTCTTTCCTTATTTACCTAATTTAAAATACTACAGTCCCTTAGGTAATAAGAGGAAATATAATATAATCTCTTTAAAACAACATTGCAACTTTGCTCTTGGGTCTAAATTTTAAACTTTTCTTTTAATAACAAAGAAAACAGCAATTATCTAACTTAGTTACTTAACTTTAAAAAAATAAAGTGAAATTAAGCAAAGCGGTTTTTCGCGACTATTCACGTCAGGATTAAAATAGTTAAATTATGAGTAAAATTAAACTCTGTTTAAAGCTTTACTACTCGTCACAGAAGTTAACGCGACATGTTTAATTGTTAACAATTCGCTTTGGTAACTTCTTCCTAGTTAAAATAATTTTAATTTAGAGATGATAGTGTATGTATATTAGAGGAAGTTTGACAAGTTACAAATTTGGGTGTCACAAGAATTTTTAAGTCTGCATTTTATGTTTCTAACGTGCTTGCTTATAATTTAAGTTTTGCCTATACATTTTTAATTAAAATTAATTATCCAATTTATTATTATGCAGTTCCGTTTTTGTTAGTCAAATCTATGGTATTTGGAGTTATTATAAGTAGTTTTAATTTTTAAAATATACAAAGTGATTCAAAAGTCGATCACGAAAATCACAGGGGGGTAATTCCACTAGACGAAAATAAGGGAAGAGCTTCATATATTTTTTTTTTTCAGAAATGTAATTCGTTTTGACGGTAAGCAAGCCGTCAGGGTTCAATTTTTATTTTGGTTTTTCGCCATATTGCATTTATTTTTTAACCGATCCAGTTGATCACTTGGCACACAAATCGACCTTTGCAGATTCTTAAAATTTTGAGACAAAAGTACTTTTTTAAATACCGCCAGAGGGCACTTTACCTAAAACTTTTCAGTTTATTTACATCATAACTTTTTATTTTGACAGATATCATAAAGCTGGGGGCGCCATTTTATAGACAATCAAAACTTAAAAAATAAAGGTTCTCTTTATTAAAGTCGAGAAGCTACTCACCGTTTAGGCACCAATAGACATCAAAGTTTTCATCAATTTCAAGTCAAAATTCCCAGCACACATACAGGGTGTCCAGTAACTCAACCGACAAACCTGACAAACGTCATGAAAATATGAAAAAAGCTTCACATATAAACATATGTCCTAAATGTATTACAATATTTTTAAAGAACAACTTAAATTATATTTTTCTTATTTACCTAATTTAAAATACTACATTCCCTTAGGTAATAAAAGAAAAATAATATAATCTTAAAAACAACAACTTTTATCTTGGGTCTAAATTTTAAACTTTTCTTTTTAATAACAAGAAAACAGCAATTATCTAACTTAGTTACTTAACTTTAAAATAAATGAAATTAAGCAGCGGTTTTTCGCGACTATTCACGTCTAGTTAAAATAGTTAAATTATGAGTAAAATTAAACTCTGTTTAAAACTTTACTACTCGTCACAGAAGTTAACGCGACACATTTAATTGTTAACAATTCACTTTGGAACTTCTTGCTAGTTAAAATAATTTTAATTTAAGAGATAGTGTATGTATATTAGAGGAAGTGTAAGAAATTTGAGGTGTAACAAGAATTTTTGATGTCTGCATTTTATGTTTCTAACGTGCTTGCTTATAATTTAATTTTTGCCTATAACATTAAAATTATTATCCAATTTATTATTATGCAGTTCCGTTTTTGTTTAGTCAAATCTATGCTATTTAGGTTATTATAAGTAGTTTTAATTAAAAAATATATATAGTATATAATTATTAAACAAAAATTGTAGAACATTAACTTAACAGGATTGCCAAGATAATAGTCTAAGATCCGGCTATATAAATAAACCCCTCATTATTTTTTCTGATAAAAAGTTTTTTTTTTAATTTTTAAAAATATTCCCCGGGGGTTGGCAAACCATATCCTGGGCTGAAAAAGTGTAATTAACAATTTTATAAAACAAAATTGACATAAATACTGTCACATTTTTTTAAAATTTATATAAATAAAGTGTATAGTATGTAGATAATGCCACAATAGAGTTGGCTATTTTTTCTTGGGCATAATACGTGCGAGCCATGTGTAAGCAGCTAACTTAAGGGTATGTATTTACTGTCATTTATTTTTTTAAAATCAAACAATTTTTTCATACGAATCCAATGGTATTAGATTAGATTAGATTAGATTAGCTTGAAGGTGGATTGTAATGCTCTAACACTGCAACCTGCTCAGGTTTATTGTGTATCCTTCATCCCTATGTTAGAGCACACTATCCAAGCCTGTGTTTTTAATCAGACTCCACAAGCTTGAAACTGGCTCCTTGGTATATCTTGCCGCTTTGGGTTTTTCCTCACCCAGCCTTGCAAACCGCAGACGACAAAGAGCTTCACAGTAGCATCAAATATGTTGCAGTTTTTTCTTCTTCCTTGCAGAACCTGCATAGGTTTTCTTCTGCCAGGCACATTCTTTCCAGGTGTTTATTCAGTCTGCAATGACCTGTCAGTTGACCCACTATAATTCTTACTGCCTTCCGGTTGTAATTCAGAAGGTCTTTCATAAATTCCGGCGAGTTTGCCTTTATGAATTTTTCGCCTGACGCTGACCTGGTGTTCTTATCCACCAGCCTTGTTTTCCTTCATGATCCATGATCTAATAGATGACCTTACTTGGCATGACGGAATACCACTGTAGGTCTCGTAGCCTACCATTGCCCTGCCAGTACTCGCCTTTGCTAGTTTATCGGCTTCCTCATTGCCCTGGTGGCCCTCATGGCCTGGTATCCAGGCAATAGTTAGCTTGTTGGACGCACACGCAGTCCCACACCAGCTTAGAGCTGATCTTACATGAACTGACCGCTTGGCTGTCCGAATAAATTAATATGTACCCATAAACCTTCTTCTGGTGATTTTTCTAGCACATTGTTCTATGGCTACAATTTCAGCCTGGAACACAGTAGGGTGTTGTCCGAGACCGATTTTCATTTTCGTCCTCGGTTTGTCATCCAATGGTATACCGTTGGCTTTGAAAATCCTGGGCTAAATTAGAGTTGGCGCGATTTAAAGTTATAAGGCTCCATAATGAGTTTTAGGTTATTATTCTTTTTAGAAAAAATGGTACGCCACTGCATAAAAAAACTTCTTTAAATCCTTGCTTTGTTTAGAACAAATTTGATCCTATGACTTTTTTTGTTTGATGTGCTTTTTTGCGTTAATATATAAAAATTTTTTTTTTTTGGAATGGTCAGTTTATGTTAATATTTATTCTTTAATTAGATAAGAACTTGACCATGCCGAAAAATGGTTTCTGTTTATTTACGCGAAAACCGTACTTCAAACAAAAAAAGTCAAAAGATCCAATTTCTTCTAAACTAAACGAAGATTTAAAAAAAAAATAAAAATGCAATGGCTTACCATTTTTTCTAGAAGAATAATTGCCCTAAACCCCTTATGGAGCCATGAAACTTTAAGTTGCGCCAACCCTAACTTAGTCCTGGATTTTAATAGCCAGCCCTATACCATTGGATTCTTAATAAAAAATCTATATTTACGTGTTTGATTAAAAAAATACGGTAAATACATACCCTTAGGTAAGCTGTTTATACCTGGTTGGCAGGTATTAAGTCCAAGAAAAAGGCAGCCAATCCTATTGTGTCATTATCTACATAGTATAAACTTTTTATTTATAAAAAAAATGTGACAGTATTCAGGTCATTTTTTATTTTTTATTTTAAATCACGCTACATCAGCCCAGGATATGGTTTGCCAACCCCCGTGAGTTTATTTAATAATAACTTTTATTGTTAAAACAAATATATTTTTAAAAAAAAGGTTAAGAGGTCCATTTATATAGGATCTTGGACTATTAGTATTACAATATTGTTAAAGAAAAATTTACCCCTTTTTATTTATATATATTATTTTAAAATAATCAAACTTACTCATTATAGTTTTAAAGAAGTTTAATAAACGTGTTGTTTTACGGAATATGTATCAAATCGCCTAACCGTTCTCTCTTACATTAAAAAAATATATAT
>JACEGR010007406.1:0-49833 GCA_014170235.1 Listronotus bonariensis
ATATATATATAAATCGATATGATCCGAACGATTTCTACAAGCTAAAATATTAACAGTATTTTTTTGACATATTAAAAATCTATAGCCGGTTTTCTCACCGATAAAAAGGTAATAATTACATAACATTTTTTCTACTTGTCATCCAAGCTTTGCAACCCAATAGGTCTCTATGAAGCTCGAGTAAATCCCCATTTAGTGTCATGGGCTTGGACTTTTATCAACGGTATCCTTTTCTTTGTAACTTTTCTTTCTTTTTCTGCAGATTTAAAGTTTTTCTCACATGCAAGTACGTGCATATTTTAATAACTATTACTTTAGTTTTGGTCCTATAAAACAATCCCATTTTTTCCGCTTAAATACTCCTGGCTTCTCTTTTTTTTTAAACACATTTTTATTTTTGATACCTATTAAGAGCTTCGACATAATTTTTGTAAGTCTCAAACGTGTCTTCCAGTTTTATTTTTGTTGAATAATTAATAAAAAATATATCATGTAACAATGAAACCGCAAGAATCCAAACTAGAGTTTTCGCGGTTTACATATACGTAAACTACATAAAACCACTTCTTATAATTAAGTAATGCCGCCGGCGATTGTTTAGCCAGTGCTTTTAAACAGCGTGTCTTCGAAAGTTCTTGCAAAATGAAAAACTTTTTACTTTACGAAAAATTGTACCTCCTCATAAAAGTCCTGCTTGATGAGAAAATAAACAAAAATATTTATATGTTGGAGCTAGAGGGTGACCTAAAAATCCTGGTTTCCAAATTAAAATACAGGTTGTTTTCTAAATGCGGTACAGAAACTTCACAGGGTAATTTCTTATGTCATTTTATAAAGTAAAGTTCCCTTAAACATATATTTGTTTTTGAGATACAGGACGTTATTTTTTTAAATCGACATTTCTTAAATATCTTAAATACGAAGCCAGATAAATAAAAAAATACGACACTAAAAGTTGTATTTTTAGTTGCTTTATGGAAAAAAGCAATGACGCACATGTTTCTCTCAATAATAGTGGTTGTGGTGCCCACTGAGACGCCACTGGAACCATTAATATCAATCTAGTTAGAGCTTTACAGGTGCCTTATTACATTAAACAAATGTATCAAATTTCAATTAAATCGGTTTTAGGGGAATTTGAGATATTTATAAAATACCGACTCTTGTAAAAACTTGAACACCCTATATCTCAGAAACGATATATCTCCGAACATATGTTTATATAAACTTTTCTTTATAAAAAACATAAGAAACCATCCTTTAAAGTTGCGTAGGAAATTTCCTGTATAATAATTTGTAAACAAGTCTTTTTATCCACCCTGTACCTCCAACATACAGTTAGTTATTTTTGGGGATGTATATTTTCTTATCAAGCAGTACTTTTTATACAGAGACACTTTTATTCGTAATGTTTAGAATTAAAATGTTTCCCATTTGGTAAGGACTTTCGCTATCTAATAAATAGTTAATAGGGTGTTACATTTGTGTTTGGTTAAATAAAAATAAACAGTTTTTAATGATAAGTACTCCTTAATGTTGGGGATCAGTGGCGTAGTTTTGTAAACTGTTTTCTTTTTATTATTTTTCTGCTTATTTCTATAAAAAACTTGAATTATTAAATTATTTGAATAATTTAACAATTTTCGGGATATCTAAATTTTAATCTGACGAACCTATGTACGACAATGTACTCTTTTTGGTAATATAAACTATCTATCTATCCATCTAATAAAAATATACTACTGTAATTTTAATTTAAAAAATTAATTTCAGTATATTAATAACATAAAACGTTAAAATAAGGGTGGATGTATAATTTTGTTGTAACTTACAATTCTTTAGAAACTAAAAACCAAAAATCGATAGGATATTTGTACGTATACGTGTTATTTTTAAAAATGGGAGAGAGTATACTGTAAAAGCAATAGGTAAAGGTATATCGGTCAGTAAAGCAATAATAACGGATTAGTAATCCAATCCGAAATCTTGTTTACATGCAGGTATATATATTCTTAAAAATATACTGCATTATTACAGATGGTTTTTGGGAAACAAAAACTTATTGTATGTGTATTATTATAAATTTACACCCCTTAACATTATTATTTTTTACTGTACACAATAAATTTAAATATCAGCTTATTTGGTTAATTTGGTAGTTTTCTAATCAGTAATAAGATGATTATTATCTCATATAACATACAGGGTACGACAATAAGTATGTTTTTTTAATGGAACATTCTGAATAACATATTACCATCAAAAATATTTTGTTAAACAAATACAATTTATTATGTGTTTTTCAATTAGTTTTGAAAATATAATTTTTAAATTATCCTTAGAAGCGTGATAAAGTTACATCTCCCCAACTTTCTTTTTTAACGTATAAAAGAACTAAAAATACTTTTTGTAGGGTAGATGCTGTGGAATCCGTATCTTTTATCAGAATGTTTTTATTTTTTAGGATAAACAGTGTACGGCAAAAAAATAAAAAAATTAATAAAAAACCCTGTAAATTATAAAAAAATCCTGAATCTGTCCTTACACTCAGAAAAAGCAAAAAGTAGCAGGGCAAATGTTAGTTCAAAAACTAATAAAGAAATTGACAAAAGTAGCGGGACTTCGCGCGACTTTGCATCGGAAACACAACAATAGCTCTTTTATTCTTTAAATTATTTTACTTCTTTTTAGTAAACTAGGCTATCTCAGTAAATTTTTTGTTGTATATTTATGTTAACATGGACCAGAATAATATAAATTTTTACAAATTTTTCGACAAAGCTAGAACACTTTTTACTTAAAGTATCTACTTTAAAATATACAGCATGAGCGATTAAAATTTTAAAGTTGCTTTTTGGCCAAAATAATGAATTTCTATTTCATGCTGCACCGATGGGTTAGTTGCAAATTTTAGCTAACATAAATTGGTCTACATAACCCAGTTTCGTAGCCTCCAGGATTTTCAAACTTAACCAGAGCCAATATGTTATTTTAAGGTAAATTTAAAACTTTAAATTTTTTATAGTATTTTTTTAGTATTTAGCAAAATGGTGCGTGTATTTAAAAAATAGCATTTTTACCATTTTTGCTTTTAGTGTCTAGAGCATTTAAAACGTTGACTGCGGACTTCTCCAACAGTGATTTTGATTTAAAATATACAGTATGGCTTACTAAGTGTGCAACAAACTTAAAATTTTAATTTGTAATTTTTCAGAAAAATTTTGTTATATAATAGTTGAAGCATGGTCCCAAACTATATCGGAAATTGTCAGTTTTTTTAAAAGTCCATGGATATACAGGTACGTCACGAAATTATAAACTACATGAAGTAAAGTATCCTTATTTTGAAAAGTAAAACAAAATGGTAAATAGAAATGTTATTTAGGATTAAAAGTTATGGCCGAATACCAATACTCTTTCTTTCTTTAGATATTGATCCAATAATATTTTTAAAATTAGTCCTAAAATTTGGGAACATTTTAAAACATTTTTCTAAAAATCACCTAACTAGTGCAAAATACCAAAAAGTGTAGGATATCAAAAAATTGCATAATGAAAGGGACAATCTAAATTTTTGAATTTAAAAAACAGTGATGTTGAAGAAAAAGTTCTGAAAGTATAAATGGGGTCAAAACCCGAAAAGAAAAGACCCTGTAACATATTAGTCGCAGTAAACTTTGTGCCAAAGTTTAGATTAATATCTTTAAAAATGTACAATGCGCGTTAAAAAAAAACACAAAACATATCAAATTTTTAACACCCTGTAGATTGAAAATAAAACCAAAAACTATAGGTTTATTAGAGTTTTTTCTAAACAATTAAAGTTTTTTTTTTGGAGTTGCAAGAAATTTCTCCTGGCCAATTTTAAAGAGTATATTTTCACTTAATTCGATATCTGCATATGAAACAATATTAGCACTTATAAACGTAAAAGCGACAATATACTTTCTCTTTTAAGTTAATAGTTTAGACAGCAGCAATACTTAATATTATTGGATTTTTAAAAAGTGGTATTGTTACAAAAAAATCCTATTAACATATTTTTTTGGCTTTGTTTTTAAGTTACAGGTTGTTTAAAAATCGAAATTTTTTTGTGTGTGTCTTTTTCCAAAGTTATTAAAATTACCTTTGCAGATTTTACTGCAAGTATTATCCATAAAATATGTATAATAAACTTATTTTTGTTTTTACAGGATGTTATTTTTTGAGGTTTAGACCCCTTTTATCCGTCCGGACCTTTTTTTCTGATGCCATTGTTTTTTAAATCAAATATTAAGATTGTCCATTTCATAACCCAACTTTTTGCTTTCTTACACTTTTTGGTATTTTGCACTACATTAAATGATTTTTTGGAAAAATGTCTTAAAATGTTTTCAAATTTTAGGACATATTTTTAAAAATAATAATGATTTAGGGCCTAAAGAAAAAAAAGTATATTAGACTGTCTGTTTTTCTCACATTGCCCATGTGTTATTTAATTTAGCTGATCCGGTATAAAATATATTTGGAATCCCTTGCAAAATTTAAGGATGTAATTAAAAATTGTAAGGTCGTCGTTTATTATTGTGTCACATTGTATACGAGGGCGGTCCGATAAGTACTTAGCCTTACCGCCGGATGGCGCTACTATCGCAAGAGAAATTTACTATCGTATAGAACATTCTCGTAGACGGCTACTGTCAAAATTTCAGTCGAATCGGACTTGTTGTTTTGTTTTGACAGCGTGTGGAAGAAGACGTGTGCGCGGATTTTAGAAAAATGGAAAAAGAACAATATCGGTCGGCAATTCAATTCTTGTTTTTGGAAGGGAAATCGCGTAGTAAAATCAAAGAACTCTTAGATGCTCTGTACGGTGACTCTTCTCCTTCGATGGCACGTCTGTTTTTGATGAGCCACGCCCAGGTGGTCCGAAAACGGCTACCACGGAGGATAATGTGACGAAAATCCACAATCCCTTATTGGCAGACCGTCGATTGACGGTGCGCGAGATTGCTAAGACAGTAGGCATCTTAAAAGACCGCGTCATATTCTGCATGAAATTTTGGGCATGAGAAAGCTATCGGCGCGATGGGTGCCGCGTTTGCTCACTTCGGATAACAAGCGCAACCGTGAGACTACTTCAGAGCAGTGTTTGACGCTTTTTGAGCGCAGTCCGAAGGAGTTTCTGCGTCGTTTCGTGACCGTCGACGAAACGTGGATTCACTGGTACACACCAGAGACCAAGGAATAATCAAAACGGTAGACTGCACCCGGCGAATGTGCTCCGAAGAAGACGAAGACTGTCCCATCATCCGGAAAGGTGATGGCCACGGTTTTCTGGGATTCACAAGGTGTGATCTACATCGACTACCTGGAGAAGGGCAAAACGGTCACTGGGCTCTACTATGGCGAATTATTAGGCCAATTCGACGCCGAATTGAAGAAAAAACGGCCCCATTTGGTAAAGAAAAAGTGCTTTTCCACCATGATAATGCACCGGCTCACACCTCCGCCATCGCCACGGCCAAATTGGTCGAATTGGGCTACGAACTTCTGCCTAATCCACCGTATTCTCCCGATATGGCCCCGTGCGACTTCTTTTTATTTCCAAACTTGAAAAAGTCACTAGCCGGGTAGAAATTTGAGTCGAATGAGGAGATGCCACGGAAGCCTACTTTGCAGACCTCGAAAAAACTCATTTTGCCGTCGGGTTAAAAAGTTGGAGCATCGCTGGGTCAAGTGTATCGAGGTAAAAGGAGACTATGTTGAAAAATAAATCGCCACTTATCCAAAATTTTGATTTTTCTTTTGTAGGCTAGTTACCTATCGGACCGCCCTCGTACATGAATTTGTAATTAAAAAAATCCGCAACCAAAAATAAGAATTTTTGTGTTTGAGCGTTTTTTCAAAACAGTTTTTCTTTTGTATCAATGAACCACTGGTCTATAAAAAAAATTTTTTGGCTCCTCCAAAATTATTATACACGATTTTTATAGATTTAATACTTTTGAATAAAGATATCTAAATAAAAATTATGTGTCACGTCCAGTATTGTGTTATGATTTTTTATCAAAACTGCCTTTTTAGCTTTAAATTTAAAACTTATATTTAAATCTGAAATTTAATAACAAAACAATTTAAAGGACATAGTTTGTTCCAAGACCATTCTTTTTTAAGGGTTTTACCGCAAACAACCAAGAAAAATCTGCAAGCATTACTTCTTAACATTTCTCGTTTCATCGCTTCTCTATATATCATGCAATATATCTTAATTAAACCTTTTACTATTTTTATCTAATACTGCATCCAGATAAGCAAGAAAGCAAATCAAAGAAAAGTTTAAAAAATGCATTTTAAGGGACAAGATATTTTATTTTAGAATATTATTAGAAAATTTAAGTTTTTACATAATTTGTTAGTAGTTTTTATGTTTTTATTAAAAAATAAAATAAAAACCATGCGATACCCTTCTAGAAAACCACCCATGCATGGCCTTTTTAGCGTATTCCAACTTAATTTAAAAATAAGACTTCTTATTGAGCTTTTAAACTTGCAAGTCTAAAAGGATATTTTTTTTTATCTTTTTGCACCATTTTACTTTTACTTTTGTGTTGTATTTTTATTCAACAAATCCCATTGTTAATATTCCAGAAGCTAAGCTTTCGATTTAAAGGGCTATAATTGTTTAACAAGATTATTTTAATTAAACCGAGTTAGAAAATAAGACATTGTTGTTAGGCTAGTGGTACATAAAGATGAATTGGGGTAGTTATTCGATGGGTGCTTTTGATTTTGTAAAAACACCCCAGGTTTGTTAATTTATGCCTTTTTCTACCAATTTAAAATGTTTTTGAGTCTACAAGTACGATCTGTACGGAATAAATTAAAATGTATGCAAGAGGGTCACAAAAAAACCAATAGTTTGGGTATTATAAAAAGGCTTTTACAGATATTTGTGACGTGATAGCAATAAACTATAAGCAGATATAACATTAGGACCATTAATGCTTTATATTTATTAAATTTTTATTTAAAGGAGGATTTTGTTGCAAACCAGTGATAATCAATAAATGTGTTTTAATGTTTCAAAGTAACTAAAAAATTTTAAGGTTTGGTTTTTTAGTAATTATTCATAGCCCTAACTAAAACCTTCTAGGCAACCTGTTTGTAATACATTTAACTACATATTCTATTTTATACTATACAGTTTTTATTTTTGTTATCTTTGGACAATCCACGAAGGCTTAAAGCCTAAATACTAACGTATCGTGGGTATCTTAAGCGAGGTTAGAGGGAGTTTGTTGACACGGGACTTAAATACTTGAAGATTTGGGGGAAGGAAAGACCTCCGCTTGCAGCAGGTTCCACATTCTAGAAACTCTAGGGATAAAAGAACGAACAAACTGGGAAGTTCGGGGTCTGTCCAGGTGGACCGTATAAGGATGCATACTCGTGGCACCACGAGTTTCTCTGCTGGGAACCGTAAGTGGAGGAATTATACTGGACAATTCCTCAAAGCGCTGGCTATAAAAGTACCTATGAAAAAGCGATAAATCCCCCACAGCTCGACGATGGGCAAGAGAGGGAAGCCTTTAGGTAGGGAAGGATCATTAATAAGATGAACAGCTCTTCTTTGAATAGAATCAAGAATGCTTAGGGTTGCGGGGGACGCCATGCCCCAGATATGAGAACAATATTCCAAGGTAGGTCGGATTTGGGACACATATAAAGTGTATAAATTAGAAGGGAAAATATACTTTTTGGCTCGAAAGAGAAATCCAAGCTTTTTTGAAGCTGCCGTGGTTATAGATACAAGGTGTTTGTTCCAGTTAAGGTTACTTTCAAATGTGACGCTCACAAGATTGAAGGTGTCTTTGCTCTGTAAAACTTGGCCGCTTATAAGTAGAGGATAACTATTATTGCGACAAGGAACGTAATTGTGTTTTAAATGCATTAAAATGGACCAGATTTTGGGCACCAGAAACCAATAATAAATTAAGATCCTGCGAAAGAGATATCTGCATCGCTCTGCGTTTGTTTTTCAAAACAGGTTTAGTTATGGGTTTAGAAACCTGAAAACTGAAGTGAAGTCTACTATCGTCGGCGAAACTATGAATGGAATTAGTTGTGGACGAGAGAAGGTCGTTAATGTAAAGAAGAAACAATGTTGGTGCCAGAACTGAGCCCGGAGGGACTCCAGCATTTACTTGGTGAAAGCTTGAAGAATGGTTGTCCACAATAACTAAGATACGTCGATCAAATAGATAACTGGAGATTCAAGTACACAGTTTAGTTGAAAGACCATAGGAGTTAAGTTTATTAAGAAGTGCGACATGCCGGACTTGGTCAAAAGCTTTGAATATATCAAGAGGACTCACTTAGAAACTCAAACGACTTATTTTAGCAGTGTGATACAAAGAAAATAAGATCTGCCCTAAATCTTTGTGGCGAAATCCATACTGACTGTCATGCAAAATTTTGTGTTTTTCTAAATACTTAAGGATTTGTGAATTAATGAATTTTTCCATTACTCAACAAAGAACTAAGGGAATTAAAATTGGTCCATAGTTAGATGAAAAAGATTTAGATACTTTCTTGGGAATAGGTTGAACACGTACAGCCTTCTAGCTCTCCGGAAAGATACCTGTGTCGTAAGAAAATAGTTAAGATTGGTGCAAGTTCTGGAGCACTTTTTTTTTAAACTACTTCTGGTATGCCTTCCAGCCCAGGCGATTTCATGGTGTTAATAGAAGAAAGGATACGCTTAATGTGTTTCACCTGGTA
Organism: Listronotus bonariensis; assembly: GCA_014170235.1. NCBI lineage: Eukaryota > Metazoa > Arthropoda > Insecta > Coleoptera > Curculionidae > Listronotus > Listronotus bonariensis. The sequence goes on from JACEGR010007406.1 coordinate 8,764, forward strand.
AGACCTTGGTAAGCAAATTGGATTATTGGTTGATTTTAAATCGAATCTTTAACTAATATTCCACTAATATTCCAAATTAATCTATTTTTGATTAATCTATTTTTGATTAAATTTTACAGGTAGTTTAACCTTTTAAAAAAGTAAATAATAGTACTTTTTCAAATAAAAACTTACCGGTTAACCAAGCAGCATCATCTGCAAAAAAAACATAATATTATTGCATTAATAACAGTGGCGATTTAAAAAAAATAATCCTGTACAAATTTAAACAAATATCCCATTAAAGGCTTTTTTATATACGTGTTGCTAAATTAAGCCAAGTATCGCGTCTTGGCGGCGATATAATTGTTATTGTTACCGTAAACCCGCCATAACCATTGTTTAAACTTTAGGAGTTCCAAACGCATGTTTTAACGTACAGGCTGAGTTAAAAGTCTGACAGCTAATTTACTCGTTATTCATAAAACTTTTTAGTTTTTTGCATCGAAGGTATACAGCCAGGTATAAACTTCACATTTTAAAAACATATATATGTATACAGGATTTCTCACAAAAGCGTGAAAGTATAAAGTTTTTTTTTAATGGATTACCCCGTATTTTTTATTTTTGTAAAAATTTTTTTATATTATACCACTTTTTATAGTAGGTAATATGGGATTTGGAAAATTTTGTAGTTTTTTTTTAAATAGAAAATTTACGACTTTTTTCAGAACGCTACCATTTTCCCAGTTTCATTTTTTTTTAAGTTGTCTGGACAAGCCACTACCTAATAAATCATATATAGCTCAGGTGGAATGGCAGTGGACTAGTCATAAAAATAGTTTTTGTTTTGCAAAGTAATGGTACAGTTTAATTAAGTGTATCATAACTATAAAAAAAACACTTTTGGACCAAAATATTGCGTTGGGTTGGGGTGAAGGGAGGGGTGGGGTGGTTTTTAAGGGTAAACATGTTTTTTGCAATTTTCAGCCAAACAATAAATTTTATTTAAAAAAGTTAAATGTAAAAGTCGTCAACATTAAAAAAATCTACCACTTACGCCATAACTATTTTTACACTATCCTCAAAAGATTTCGAGAAAAGTAGAAAAAGCTGTTTTTTTCGGTTTTTAATTTTTATCTTTTACAAAAACAGTTTAATTAAGCTAAAATTTGGAGCAAATATACTTTATACTATTCTGAATATACTGTATTTTTTCATTAATAAATACTTGGCCGTTTTTATTCAAACTTACTTAAAAAAAAATGGTTTCTTAACCGCCATTTAATTTTTTTTTCATTAAAAATAGTCTGCTAATAGTTTATTTGTTTCGTTTTTGTAATTACTTTTATTAAATACAATAAAACATATATACTTTAATTTAAAAACACAGAATATTGACATTTTACATTATACTCGTACATTAGGTTACGTTTAAATTGATAATGTTTATTAAAATTGTAATTTTAAATTTTTTTGAATATTTCGAAACATTTTCTAATGTAAAAGTTGGATTACAGGTGTCTCCAAGGATAGATGTTACCAGACGGAAGATAGACCAAAAATTTTGGAATTCTAAACGGCCTTTTGGGAAAACTGGTCGCATGCTCCAAAACTAATGAATTCCAAATTTAACTTCGATTTGTATTATGCAGGGTAAGTAACTAACTAAAAGTAATAAAAATGATCTAGAGAAAGATAGGGAAGAATAGTGAATTAAAACCAAATTATTTAACATTTTAGTTATTTTTAAGTAGAAACTCTTACCATTATTATTAGAGTATATTTTAGTCAAACTTATAATTAAATACAAGCCAAGCCATAGGATACAATCAAAGTTTTACAAAAAGTCAGTCGCTCCCATTGCCCGACACATGCGGGAAATAAGAGCCCATTTAACGCTCATATGGGAAATTAGAGTAACTACTCTCTTAGATTTATCGAAATTTTAACTAAACTTAAGTGAGATCTTACATAACTAGTTAACACAAATAAAAGAGGCAACTTATTAAAAAGAATATAACTACATGCTTAACTTGGCGCTGACAGTCTGCTGTTTTCTTATAAGCTTAAACCGATGAATTTGGTCTAACATTTTAAGTTTAATTACACTTTTCGTGCTTTAGATGTAAAGTTAAAAACTAAAAATATTTAAAGGTTAGGTGTCAAAAAATACCAAACAAAGTGTCATTCTACTCGGAATGACGTTTCGTATTCATATACCGGATGTCCCATTTTAAATAATAGAGTCGAGGTCGTTTCCGGCAAAACCAGGAGTAACAAAGGGTGATATAACTACAGAGCCTAAAGGCAGCAGGTATTTAAGTTTATTAGAATTTAAAACCCTTTAAGATAAAGCACCACTTAATCCCCTTTTCCATTTAAACTTTTTGACGTTTGTGTTGGTGGGGAGATACCTTTAAATAAGTAAATTTTAACACAAAAATGTGTTTTCCTAAAAATAAAAATTGATGTGTTTTAGGACTATTTTTATACGTGTACAAATAACCGAATTATAGAGGGTGGCTCGTATTAATTGAAATGCATATCACCGGGTGGCCAAATTAAACTTGCACACTTTTTACCTAATAATAACTTTTTATCTGTTGCGATAATTTATAAAGGGCTAATAGGCAGATATGTTTTCTCTAGGTTTGCCAATTTTAGTTAAACAGATTTAGAGAGGACTGGACTAACGGGACTTTTTCCAAAATACTGTAAGTAACCTCGTTGTAAAAGAAAACTGATCTAGCTACAATTAAGCTAATAGGTTTTACGTGTAGACAAACTTTGAAAAATAATTTAGGTATAGCAAATCTGTCAACAATTTAAAAATTTAGGAATTATATTCATTTTTAATAAATATTGCTTTTCATAAAGCATGCATTTTTCTCAATTTTAAAGAGAACTTTTTTCAGCCTTTTTAAAAATGAAAAGTATAAGGTTAACATGGTAATTAAGTTGGATGCTGACCAAACTTAACAGTAAATTAATTAAAAAAAGAAACGTGTTAGCCTAATTCTAGATAAGATTTTTTTGCAACGAAGTTTAATGATTATTTGGCTAATTATATTACAAACATAACATACAAAGTAAATGGTGTATGAAGACTTTTGCAGTAAAAGAACTAACAAAAAACTTTTAATCTTATTTACCTAGAGTAGAGCCTAAATAATGTCTAAATCGTCATTTTTAATTGAATATTATTCTACATACATATGTATATTTATAATCTAACAAATCTAGTAGAATCGCTAACCTTAAATTCGTCTTTAACAACTTTAGTTTTGGATAATAATTGCTTACAGTTTATTTAAATGCAAGAAAATGTCAATACATTTTTATACACATCAGAACAGAATAAGTTATTAAATGTAAGTTTTACTTTTGTAATAAAAATGTTTTTATTAAGGTCGGTATTTTGAACCACCTTGTATATTATAAATAATTTTTATTAAAAATAACTTTTTATATTAAATATTAAAAGTTTTACTGTATACTTCTTTAATTAGCTGTTTTCACAAAAATATACAAAGTGTTATTTCTTTTATTCGATAAACTGTCGGATCAAACTGTATTTGTTACTAAAGCAAAGGGCAAATGATGCGCTCTTTTGTGAAAAAAAAATACTGAAGACCAAATAAATAAGGTTTTCAGGTCAAAAATTGCGTCTGTTGCTTTCAGTTTGCGCCCTTCTTTATGTATAATTCTAATTGAACTACAACCCTACAATAAATTTAACAACCGCACAAAGTTTTACTTTCTTTTCACCTTAAATTTGCACACCTCTGACCTGGCGCTAAAGCGTTCAATTCATGGCTTTACGCTTAATCCAGCACTGATCCCGTACAGTCTTTTAAGAAAAGACTTTTAGTTGCGATTTTGTCTAACTTTCCGCTTTTTGTATTTTGAGCAACAATAAAATATTCGATTTGAAGAGATAATTTGGCCACTAGCGTCAAGATTAGACGATATTCTTTATTTTTTGGTGCTTGGATTTAAACTATTAATGGACTGTCTTCAGATAAAAAAAATATGAGATCTATTACTATTTTTTTAGTAGGGATAAACATCCACTCAAATGTTCCTTTTACGAAAAGCATGCCCAATAAATTTTATTATCATTAAAATGTGTTTTTAATATTAAGGGTAAGATAAGCATTTAATATTGTTACTTTTTGTAACCTTAATCTGCAACATACAATACATCCTAATTGAAATAAGATACATAGTAGGTATATCTATTTTGCGATTTCCATATAGAACCATTTTATAAAGATACTACTAAAGAGATTTGTTATACATGAAATTCAATTTCCATCATTACATAAATTCGAACAGTTGGGCTATTAATTTTCGTTAGTGTCAGGAGAAAAGCAGATTTCAATTTGTTATCACCAAAACTTCGTAATCCGTGGAAAACCCTTTTTATGTCTTGTGTAAATTAAACTTGGGTTTAATTCATCTAAGTTGTAAATCATTTAATAATTTTAAAATGCCTAATTTTATGTATTTATCACATTTTTTATACAAATATACAGTGCGTGTCTAATGACGGGGACCCCCTTTTAACATTTAAATTTTTCGGTATATCTTTATTAAAATTTAAGCACTTCAGTATGACAACATAAACCAAATTTCGGGCAAGAAATATAAATGTCAAACTAAGAGTTGGGCGTCAAAAAAAATATATGGAAAAAGGGGCTTTCTAAGCTTCTCATAACCCAAGAATATAAAGTCAATATCTTTTTCCTACTGCAAAATAGCAGTTACCTAAATGCATAATTTGGATATCATTCTTTCCTTAAACTAATATAGTTAAAAAAACTAATTGTGAAATTTATTTAAGGCCATTAAAATATATTTTTAATGATGATTTAAAATACAGGGTGCTCTATTAAAAAATATGTACTTTTTGTCCTATCCTGTACATTAATTACCAGTAACACCTATAAAAAGATCTTTAAAAGGGCAAAATATAGAAGGATGTCATGACTTAAGACATGCACTGTATTTTTTGAAATGTACTGAAATTAAAGTACTACTATGTATAGGAAAATAAAATAATAATGTAGGGAAAATTTTAGAGTTGGACATGGTACTCAAAAAATTATTTAAAAATATTTAAATATTATAAAAAAAACTTACATATAAAACAGTTTAAAACTAAAGAAATTTAAATACATCTATTTCTTCCTAATTTTATAAAGTATCAAATACATTCACTAAATTTCTTTTCACAATTGATCCGACAACGAATGCCAACTTTTTAAACAATGTATTTTTAGGCCTATTGCATTGCATGCTTTACCAATTTATTTCATTAAAAACTCGAGGGTCATAAATACAAATAAATAAAAAAGGTCTAATAAATATTTAGTTTTAAAATTACATTAAGGCTAATCTAAGTAATAAATAACCCCTTACCCGGTAAAACTACTTAAACTTAAAAATATATTTGTTTGGTGTTGTTTATAAACTACTTAAAGAATATTTAGTTTTAAAGTAAGTACAAAATAACTTGCTAAAAACCGGTTTTTAACTACCTATTTTTAGTTTAAATACACTCAGATTCATTTGAAGTTTAAAGTCGAAAACCATCATTGAATTCGAATCATTATAACTTTTACATTATTTAATATAATTGGATAACTTTATCACTGTTTTGTTTGTCAGTCACCCCTTCTAATCCTAAGTTAATATTAGTGTTTGTTACCTAGATAAATATATAAAATATGTAAAATTTAATTTATTTAATTTTCTAATATGATAAAATAATATTTTAGAATGAATAATACCAACTAATGATATGAGTAACATAAAATGAAAAACAATAATATGAACATTTTTTTTTAGTAACAAAGGCATAATTTAAATTGCTAGAAACGGGTACGATCACTTCTAGTCCTCATTATTTCCTGACAACGTTTTGGCGTACTGTTTATTATATGGTCGATATGATTTTGGGGAATTTGTGCCCATTTCTTTCTAAACAAGTCTTCCAACTTAATAAGATTATTGGGCTGAACGTAATTGAATTTGTTGCCCATAATATTAGCAATTAGTCTGACCTTGTGTCGTAAAATTTGCTAATAATTAAAATGGGACTCCTACCTCTTTTATAAATTGCAGCCCATACTGCAAGAATGCCTTCTTCCAAACAAAACCCTTGAAATGCCATGAATTTCCAAAAATCTCTTACACCACGAATCCTGTTGTCATCAGAATATAGACATAATCTGGATTCATCAGCTAAGACGCAATTCCGTCACTGATTTACTTGCCGATTAATGTGATTCCGAGCCCAATTTCGCCTCCTGACTCGATTTTGTGGAGAAATTTTAGGATATCTAAAAGGTCTATATGCTTTTAAACCTCCATCAAGTAACCGTCTCTTAATTGTTGATCATAAAATATTTATGTTTATCCTTAGCAATAAATTTCTTAGAGCCGTAAAACTCTGCATAAGATTGCGTCAAACACACGTTCTTATTGCACGGTCTGTTTTCTTATTGTCGTTACTTTTGGGCGTCCACCTCCGCATGTATAGCTCGAAAAATTATTATTTTGAAATTGTGTCCATGCTCTGCTTATCATAGATTGCGTACCATTAATAATATTCGGCCACCACGCTTTAAGACATACCACCATGTACCATCCCTATAACGCGATTTACCTGTGCTTTACTTAAACGAGGCGTTTTTAACTTTTGACAAAGTATCATCTATAACAGTAATATTTATTTTGCTTGGCTACACAATTGTTTGGTATGGCTTACTTCACAAAAAGGAAAACACTACGAATAAACCAGCGTTAGTATTGTTTCTTACTTAAACCCTTTTTAACACGTTAAAAAAACGGTTTTAACAGAGTATGTCAATTTTGACTTTTACTTGTTTTTGACATCGCCTTTTAGATGTTAGAATTGTACTAACGGCTCATTCTTGCCTCGATGATTATCAACTTACCGGTTAATTGCTGTACCGGCCATCTACTGATATCAATCAGTAGATTTATTAGTTTCAGACCTTCTGTTTTTGCCTTGTTTTTAGGCCTTAGCAATATAAACTAATAGACAATCAGCTATACTTTTTACAAATTTTAAGAAATGACGTTGTGACAATTGTGAGAATTTAGGTTAAAATTTCTAATAAATTTTTTTCTTAATGTCAGTCCTTTTCACAAAAATAATTATATCGTGCTAAAAAAAAGCAAAAATAAAGCAAAAAAATCTTTGATTACCAGCGTTAAATTTTCTGCTATTGACCACGGTAAAGTCTATGTCTAAACAACTAAATAAATGCGAAACCGTTATTAGCAGAACTAATTTCCAAGAAACACAACAAGAAGACCGACAAAACACTACACAAAAACACTAGTTTGTTTATTGTATATATCTGGTGCATATAATATGTAAGTATAACTAATAAATAATCAATAAAATAAAATGAAATTTATTTATAAAAAGTTATGACTTTAAAGAAAACCTGCCTTATATTAGGTACTCCTAGTACAAATATTTTTAATATTTATGTTTCGTACAGCACTCTTTATCTTTAAAATAAATTTTAAACTACTTTTTATAGTTCATTTTCTTTCAAACAATATCTACAATGAATTACTCTTTCACTTTTAGTTATTATTAAATAGTAATTTATATAGCTACTATTGCTCTTGTTTACCCTTTTTACAAGTCACAAAAACACACCTAAAAAATGTGGCATGAGCTGTAAATTTTTATTTGAATATACCAAACCTATTATTATTTTTAATCTTGTATTTATCAGCTTTAATACCTTAGGTTTACCCTACAATCTTTTTAGCTAGTATATTCTCTATTTAAAACAACAATCTTTTATTTCAAAAATGTAACCTCAATAATAATTGCTGATACACAATACCAACATTTTTTAGAAAAAAAGCTATAAGTGATTTTTAAAGATTTTGATAAACAAAACTTTTTTTAATAAAAAAAAATAAATCCAAATAATGGCATCAATAAATATTACTTTACAGACTAGCAATTACTACATAGTGTACTTTAATTACTTTTCTGAAAAAATAATGCAAAACTGTTTTTCTTGGGTAGCTTACTTTACCTTTACACTTCTTTTTGTATAAAGTAAAAAATAAAATGTTGTTTATAAAAAAAAATTTGTTGGTTTTTGTTAATTTAATTTTTAACCTATACCATTAAAATTTTTTAAACCTAAGTATTGAGGAATGAAATCCCTATGTACCATCGCGCCAAAAAAAACTGGGACAACAAAATCTGGTTTTATCTCCTGGTCTATTACAATATTAGGTTTAAATGGTGTCAAAACAATGCAATTTTGTGACAGCTACGTTAAAAAATTTCCGAATATATGTAATCGATTTAATATAGACCAGAAGATACTTTGTTATTTGGATTTTATTGTCCCGGGTTTTTTAGCACGATAGTACATAGGTAAGGACATACATCTATACTTTGGCCACTATAAATTGATATTGAATACTTAGTAAGTAACTCCTGTTACTTTAGTTTTAAACCAATGAAATAGAATTTTTGTTCAGGTGTTTTTCTCAATTTATAGTGAGCAGAGTATAGAGACAAGTTTAGAATATAATAAAAAGCCATGATATTTACGAGTTTATTAAAAAATTGCATTATAAAGACAACAAAAAAGGACTATATGCTTTTGTATACTAAACTATTTTAAAATAGATTGTTAATAATTCATGAACATTTTTGTTTATTAAAAGCAAATATTATAAGATTTTTTTTCTTAAGTTTCTATAGGGCTTTTTTCTAAACCCACAATCACAGAGTGGTCGTCCAGCAGGCGGCTCTTAGTGTATGGTTACATTAGATGCGAAACGAGCGATTTTTTAATCGTGCGGCATCGCAGCTATATAAAAACAAACTCCCCAATTTAAAGATGTGCGGATGCTTGCGATTTTGCCTGATCTTCTTGTGCGACGTCGTAAGAGTATTTAAGCGAAACAAACTTGTTTGTTTTTTCTGCGATATCGTACGATTTTACAGACATTTTCTAGTGAAGAATTGCCTTTTAAATTCAAATATGGTATTTAAAAAGGACTTGGAAAAATGAATTTTGTGTGTCCAAACTAAAAAGCCTTTGTGGGATCAAAAATGTGAAGATTACCACAACAGAATAATAGTAAACAGGCCTGGGATGATATAACATTTTTTTTTAATAAAAACTTTACTAAAATAAATTTAAAATTTTAGGTTTTTAATGTTTAATAATATTTTGTTCATAATTTTGGCGAACACGTCATGCACCAAAGTCGTTTTTATTCTTTTCTTTGAAAACGGTAAATGGTTTGGGAACTGTGATTTCATTTACCTACATAAAATTCCAGTCACTAATATAAAAAAATGTGTATAAATTTTAAGATTGCAAACTTAAAAATCTTATCAAATATAGTTGGTTATAAAAATTTAATTAAGGGAGAGTTTGTACAAAAAATAAATATCATAAAAATAAAACAAGTACAAATTTAAAATAATCAATAAGAACTCACGTACTCAACACATGAACTTTATAAGCAAGTTCTGGTTTACTCTTTGGTTTATTTGTCTTAAGATTTTTCTTTTATGCACAAAATAATTTCACAACCGATGACACAACATCCCATGCTTCTTTAGAACCGATTTTTTATCACAAACATACTGTTTAAAATGGTTTGAAAAGGAATAGCATTGAAACACACAATACACTATATTTTATGTAAAAAAAGTTCTGCAAAACCTTCTTAATTTAAAAATTTGTAAACATTAAAAAAAAACAGGTTGTCAAACCTTGACATTATTCTTAACCTCGCTTATTTAAAAGACGTGCAATGGGTTAATTATTATGAATTGTAGCTAAGGCCAGTAAAATTACAGAAAACAGAAAACTTTAAGTTGTTATATGTTCCTCGCTAGATGGAACCACTGGCCGGTCACAGGTAAGAATTTCTTCATCGCGGCAGGAGAAAATAGTACAATTCAAAAATCTAGAAGGTGAAAAATTTTCTTACGTTAGATTGCGCCCACAAAGGAAAGCGAGTGGGCAAAGTAAGTACTTTGCGCACGACCTTTAAAAAAAACTAAAGGGACAAAAAAACGTCTTGACAAAGTAGTTGTACCACTTTTAGTGCTGGTCGACTTTATGGACAGTTGAATTTGCGAAAAAATCGTTTTTCATTAAAAAGTACATACCTTAACTGGTAACCCACAACACTAACGACGTTGTCCGGTTGTGCGAATATTCCTAAAATTATTCTGAATTTTAGGTTTTTAAGCGAATTAAAAAAGATTAAACTAACCAGAACTAAACTGGCCACCCAAATGTGACAGTTTTACATGACCGTCTATAGCTCTTCAAACCCATAAAATTACACATGCTTGTTCTGTTTCCTGTAGACTTTCTTTTTCCTGCATCTAAATTGTAGGTAATAGTTATTGGGCGAAAGGCACCTTGCTATACGCCCAATACTAACAAAAACTAACCTTATTTTACTATATTCTTCCTTCTTTTTGCACACAATTCTACAAAAAGAAAGGGGCATATACGAGTAGAAGTGAATATTTAATTAAACGTTTTGCAACACTGAATCTTATTGGAAAAAATCAACACCATATACAACTCGGATGCGTAAATTTAAAAACAGGTACACCGTTTTCCTTAAAGTAATCATAATAATGGCAACATCGCAAAGGCATAAACACCATGAAGATAGGCACAAAACGTGAACAGCTGATGAACTTTACGAACTCGTTTCTTTAATGAATAGCCAAAAACATACAAAATTTCGGCCTCTTTCAGTTTTAAAAGAGTTTTTATTTAATTAGCTGCCTAGATGGAATCACTGGCCGGTACACAATTAACAGGTAAGTTAATGATTAGCCGCACTTTAGTAAGTGTAAATTGTTGTAAAATGTTGTTAAATTAATGTGCTTTAAAGGAAACATTGAAGAAAGTACTGTCTCTAAAGTCAATACAAAGAAAAATGATTTAATAAGTATTAAAAATGTAAAATTAATTTTATTGTTACATCTTGTAAATAATGTGTAAGTAAAACTTATGTATACATTGTTATTTTTTGTGTGTGGTATGTGGTCGGGCACGGTGTGGTAATATTAAACCTAGGGCATTTTGTTAGAACGGTACAACGGTGTTTATGTGTAGCAAAACCCTAAAACTGTAGTACCGTATTTGTAAAGGTTTATTTTAGGATCAGGTATTATGTAAAACGTGGAATAATTAACTTATATTACTGCAGTTTGATTAAAAACAAAACTTTTGCACCGCATCGTCCTACATTTCACCAGGGAAATGCACGACAACGGGCTCGTTGCAGTTATGTGAGGCCCGACCCTAACGCGTCCTAATTTGTGCGTAACTTAACGAAATTAAATTAGCTATCTATATCGTCTACTTGGACTTCCGTGGATTTTTCTGGTAGTGGCCCAGTTCCTCGTGTCCCACGCGTTGCACGCGTCTTAATTTGCGTCTTATTTTATAGTTGTTTTTTGACACAATTTTATACGATTAATTACTTTTTATTTAAAACAAGGATTACTTTTATCTTTACATTTATTTAAAAACATTCTGTATGTTAGAAATAGTACACATATTCTTATATTTATATTAACTATAATAAATTATAAATGTTGGGGACTTATAAAAGTAGCTTGGGATTTATGTCAATTAGGAAAATGACTAACAATTTCCGGTTGACTAATTAGAGTTAGACAGCCTCAGGAGATTATTTCGCTAAAATTTACACCACCTTGTAAAACAAATCGATTAAAGAGTTATTTTTGCGATTTTATGTTTATGTTTTCTACGACCGCATGTGAAAATAGCAAATACCACACTATTTTTATTCATAGAAAATGCCTTTTATCACACAAAGTTGCAAAGTACTTTTCCCACGACCACACATGAAAATGACATAAAACGCACTCCTTAATCATTTAGAAAACGATTAATATCACACGCGTGTTGAAATCTAGTTTCCAACACTAGTGTTGAAAAGTAGAATACTAGTTGCTTAAATTCCGTGAAAAAAAATATCTATTTACAGTATTTTTTTTAACAAAATAAAAGTCCTAACTTACCAGTGCTAACAGATATTATTTTTACAAATTAAATTATTATTATAGATGTTATTTATATTTAAGGGTTTATTAGGTTATAGACTTTTTATTTAATGGGAATGGAAAACGCGTTTAATAATAGGCAACCCATTAAACATGTCGATAGCGTGTCGATAGATCGAAAAACTATCCTAAAATTGAAACTTATTTAAAATTTAGCTAAATATAAAATATACTAAACACCCTATTGGCTTTAAAATACTACTTCTGTTTACAAGGTACTTTATACTTGACGTCATTTAAGATAACCTTTTAATGTTGCAATGCCGATTTCAGCATATCGACTACTGTTTTTTGTCCCTTTAAAAGTGAGATTATATGTCACATAACCGCACATATTTATATTTATTATTATTATTAGTTTTTAATGTATACCTATATAGTGTTTGTGTCTAGAAATAAGGTGGTTTTACGTAATTTTTACCATAAAACTCTTAATTAAAGACATAACGGTGCATGTAATTCTATAAGGTAACCCGCTCAGCACCCCTAGTCACTCTCCGGTCCCGCAAGTTTGTTAAATTATAATTAATTAAAAACTGGATATTTTGGATCGGTAAGAACCATTTATTGAAAAAAAATCACAAAAACGGCAGAAAACCGTTTTCGGCACCAAAAATAATTTAAGATTAATGATAAATACTTTTGGTCGTGGGAAAAATATTGTACATTACTCGTGTCTTAAGTGATTATCACACTCGTGGTATTGTCACACTCGGCTATCACCTCGTGCGAAAATCTTCCCACTCGTGTGAAATATATCACTTTCAACACTTGTTATGTAATATACTATTACAACACTGGTGTGATATATATTATAATGTCATTCTGACAAATGTTACGAATATAGAAGATAAAAAAACACAATTTTATTTAAAAATGTCTTATATTCTTGCATTTTTTGCAGTGTTAAGAGAAAAGTACAAACTGAAAAATAACCCTGTATACACGGTTAGTAGAAAAGACCTAAATATAAATGAACCAAATTTTGTGCAAAGTGGTTACTGAACATAAAGAATTTTAAAATTATATTTTCAAGGTTGACAAATTTATAGCTTCTTCTATAGATTGGGAATTTTAGAATTTTAAATGGAATACCCTATTTTTGTTATTGTAATCAATTGACTGTATCAAGTTTATTAGGACCTGATATTATCGTTTTTCCACTCCTGTCAACTTCGAAGATATGGCCTCAAGCTTAAATACAGAAATAACCAGCTATAGTCAATTATCTTAAAAACGATCTAACCGAAATTCATTAAAATTAGTACAGAGGAGTAACTGAACATTTTTAATTCAGAAATTGCATTTGCGATGTTTCATAATTAAATTTCCTTATTCCCTTTCCTTTACTTTTATTTAAGAATCTTGAAAACGTCGTAAAAATGCTATTCATAAATTAGGAAATTCCACTTTCACCCCTGTACTAATTTTGACCAAAATTGGTCGGATCGTTTTTTAGATAATTGGCCATACCTAACCGTTTTTGTATTAATTTCAAAAAAGCATAATGCCATATCTCCGAAATTAAAAGGAGTAAAAACGATATTATTAGATCATAACAAAGTTGATACAAGCAATTGATTACAATAATAAACAATAGGATATTTTATTTAAAATTTTAAATTGTCTAACTTACAGAGAAAACTATAAACTTGACAACCTTGCAGATACATTTTTTTAATTCTAATGTTCAGTTACCCCTTGGCCCAAAATTTGGCATATTATTTACCCCTAAAAATAGCTAAGGGAATTATGTTACTAATGCTATAATTTTCGTTACAAATAAGACCATCTAAAAGTTACTCCAGTTAATTTTATAGATAGCTTTAGAGCACGAAAATGCTTGTAACTTTACAAAATACGTAATTGACTTAAATTAGAAGTAAATTACTGTCTTTTACAACAGGTAGAAAACAAATACTAACTACCAGTAAAGTAATAATATGCAGAGAAAGTTAGAAAATTCAGCTTGGGAAAAGACTTAAAGTCTGCAGCTTTCAATCAGCTTGATTAATTACTTTAACGGCGTAAACTTAAGAAGAAATGAAATACTTTGCAAAAAAGATACACAGGGTGTTACTAAACAAATGCGAAAAATTTTAGAAGATAATTTTCCAACAAAAATAAGAAAAAAACTTCATATGAACATATGTCCTAAACGTCTTAGTTTTTGAACTCTGTTAAAATTTTAAAATATTGCTTTTTATGTTAACTTTTATACTCATTCAGATTTAAAAAAAAGGGAGACGCACCCTTTGCACCAAAAGATATTTTTGGCATACAAGAAACATATTTTTACTAGTGTCGTCTATGAGGGGTTTAAGATAAATATTTTTGGGAAAAAATTGGTACGCCATTGCATTTTTCAAAATAAAAATATTTTTTAATGCCCGTTTAGTTTAAAACAATCAAATTTGTTTGATGTACGGTTTTCGAGTAAATAAATAGAAACCATTTCTCGGCATGGTCAAATTCTTATCCAGTTAAAGAATAAATATCAAGGGTTAATTTTTATTGTAGAATTTTATATAAGAAATACAAACTGACTATGCTCAAAAATGGTTTCCATTGATTTACGCGAAACCCGTATATCAAACAAAAAAAAAAGTCAAGAGATCAAATCTGTTTTTAACAAAATAGGAACTTAAAAAAGATATTTATAAAAAAAAATAAGCATTGGCAATTTTTTTTAAATATCTGAATGGGTATAAAAGTTAATATAAAAACAATATTAAAAAAATACACCCTGTAGTTCTAAAACTAACACGTTTAGGACATATGTTTATATAAAGTTTGTTTCCTATTTTTTGGTGGAAAATCACCTACTAAAATTTTTTGCATTTGCTTAGAAACACCCTGTTTAAGTTTATATGGAATAACGCTGAATACTTTAATCCAAGAACAGTCAAATACCTACTTTAAAAAAAAACTCTTTAAATTAATACTTTGAAAAGCTGTACTAATTTAAACGTAAGAGGTAATGTAACTCTTTTTTTTAATTTAAAACAATTTTTAACTTAGCAGTAGCCAGAGGGCAGGCTCTAGCTGTGTGTCGGTACTATTAACTTTCTATATGTAGATATAATATTTATATTCAGATTGCAGTTCTTGACTCAATTTATAACTTATATAATTATTTTTGCTATTATTATTCTTGCCGGCCCTTTTCCCATTTTCCTTATTCTTAAACAACATTATGACTATGCTCTTAATTTTTCTAGTCACGCGGCTGCGTATCAAGCCATGTTTAAACAAATATTACACGAACCACTTAGTGCCACTTTTGACTTTTTCATAACTTAAAACCAATTTAACATTAACACATAAACTACGTGTACTTATTTATTTTCATAACGACAATTTAAAGCCAAAATTTCATAAAGGTAGGACAAAAGGTCCAATATTCGTCAATTTTCCACTGACTGACAAACAGATCAAAAACCTTACCCACTTTCAGATGACCTAGAAAGATTAAATTTGGAATCGAGCATGGTACTTGTGTGAAAGGTAACAAAAAATTTGAAAATAAACAAAAAGTAAAAAATTGAGGGGTTGGGAGGTGTTCCCATATTAAAAACAAAGTTTTTTAAAAGGTAAGCAAGCAGATAATAAATGGGAATGTGCATTGTTATTTTTACCGTTTAAAAAATGTAGACAATAGCATAAACAAGTTAAATAAAAGCTCGTAAAAAGAAAATTATGCAGCGGGAAACGCAAAAAAAAAATAATAAAGTTAAATACCTACCTAGTTTAATTTACAAAAAGTAATAATTAACTCAAAAATATAAATGTGAAAAAGGTTAGTCAGGTTCAATACTCAAATTATGCTTGACTGTGGGCTTCTCACACAAAAGAATGAAGATCTAAATAAGTGCAAAGTACAATCTTTAAGTAGGTTAGATTTGACTTGGTCAGTTTTTATCAATTTCAAAAATATTTAAATAAATAATTAAAATATATATTTATATTAATACCTTTATAAAATGACTGATTTAATAAAAACTGGCTAACTTAAATTAAGCCTACTTAAAGATCTTATACACATTTAGATTTCCTACAAAACGTATTTTGTGGCAAAGCCCACAGCCAATCATAATTTTAGTATTGAATTTGGCTTTACCTTTTTACATTTATATTTTTGGTGGAATTATATACTAATACCAGCACAACAATTGTTTAAAAAAATATTTTAACTAAGAATAAACTGTTTATATATTAAAAAGTAGGTCTGACTTGTGGTATGACGCAATATATTCTCGTAGAAAATTATGATCTCAGTAATTTGTTTTACTTAAAATATTTTTTTTCAGTAATTCAAACGTATGTAATATTATGGCTCTGAAAAGAAAAGGTAAAATATCATAAACCGCAAAAAGCATTCTATTTTACCTTGACGTAAGAGGGCTATTTAACAAATATGTTAAGGTCAAAAGTCAAGAAAAATCTACATATATTATAGTAATAAGTTAGTGTCAAAAGGTATGGAGGTAAGCGGGTCTTGAACGAAAAAATCCTAATTTTTTTAAATTGCATTTCCTTAAAGCCCACAATTTCTGAAATGTTGTGTTAAAATTTCAAGTCAATCTGCTCAGAATTCTGCGAGTTTTAGACTTTTGAGTAACCGCTTTTCAGAGTCGAGATCAGCTGCTCGACGAAGCTACTGGGGGCGGTTTCTCTATTAATGTCAAAACATTTTACATTATTATCACTAGTATGCTAATGTATTATAAGGCAAGGTATCTTGTCTTAGAAAAACATAAAAAGTTCAGTGTGTCGCAGATCGTTGAGCTGTGCGGAACCGTTACATAATTTGCTATTTTAATATGAAAAATAAAGTGTACAAGGCAAAGTAGAACAAAAGGTTGTTTTTCTCAAAACTACATATTTCAAAATGGTGGACATGATTTCTCGAAACCTATTTCTCCGATTTACATTAAATTTTAACTAGTAGTAGTAATTTCTCAACCGTGATTAAAGATTTTTGCAAAATTTTTATTAGAAAAAGAGTCATATGCCAAAAACAGTCAACGGTTTTTCAATTTTTTTTAACTTCTGCCAAATTTACAAAATTTATTTTTGTCCTAATCTTTTGATTACGGTCTTACTAATAATAAAAATGTCTATAATTTAATTAAAATTGTTACAAACACACGCCTAAATAACATTTTCAAAAAATGCTCTTTTCTTAGCCTCTAAGACTCGCTTAGCCCTTTAAGACTTTATTTAAAATTGAATTTTTTATTTAAAAAGGTAAGCTTATCCCAAAAATAATTTTCAAAGGTTTTTAAGTTTTAAGGTCACTTTTAGACGACCCTAAAATGCTTCCTTTGATATTCTATAATTTTTAAACTTTTAAATTTTTTTATTTTTTTGCCTTGTCTTAAATTTAAAAACAATTCTTACTAGATAGGGGAGGTCCGGAAATATCCGCTCATTTAAGCAAATTCTAAATATTGTAAAATGTCAGTAACATATAAGTCTTTATTAAAAAGGGCTTTTAATGCTCCAAACTATTGTTTATATAATACCCAAAAAATAAATTATTTTAAACACATTTTATACAAAAATGGGTAAAAAATCACCCTGTTTTTAATACTATTTTTTTTTTTAATTGCAATTTTGTTCAAAAACCTTACAAAATATAATATTTTATTTACCCAAGTTTTGTACCTACCTTTAAATGGGGGAGGGGTGGCTTCCCGAACCTCTTCCAATTTACTTCAACATTTACCAAAAAGGTAATTGACCCTTTATTTAGTAGTGCTATCAGGGGCCTAGTTTTAAAGTGTACAATATTTATCTAACTTTTTAATACAGAAAGAGATAAATGACACAATGATTGTATTTTTAGCGCTGAATTTAAATTAATTACCCTTTGGGCCACGACTACATTCATAATAAAATTAAGAAAGAAAGCATTATATTTACTTTATTATTGCAATCCAATATTAAATCATACATTGGTTTACTTTCTAATTACAAGGGTAATGCAGTGGACGGTTTTTTTGTAATGTCACTTATTAACTATAGGCTTAATACATCAAAATTAAAAATGCCTAATATTTTTTTAAAACAAAAGGCACAAAGTAGCTGTATTTTCTGTTATTTCGCGTTTGATGAAAAGTATAAATAATACAGAAGTCATAACATCACTTCGACAGATATAAAACGCATTTACTGATGAATAAATATCTAAAAATAAGGTAAAAAAAAGCTTGCAATTCATTGTTAAAAAAGTTTTTATTTTGGGACTTTGACAGGGTGAGGCCATATAGTTAACCTTGCAGGGTATAGCGAAAACTAAAAGAGATAAAACAAATATGTATGTCTGAATGTGGTAGGCAATGTTTTATCATCAATATTAAAAGAAAATTTTCGGACTTCCGTTGTCTTAATTTTGATTTATTTTTACGACGTTTTGGGCAATACTATCTCTGAAAGGAACGTCCGAAAAGATTGGACGAATAACAAAGAAATATGGAATTAAAACTTTCTTTAAATCTAAAACCCAATTCGTCTAAAGAGTAGAAAGATTGCATCTATCAGGTACCATGTCAATGTATAAGGAGTCATACACAGAAGGAACGAAACGTCCTTTAAATGAATTTTAGAGCACAGACATCATACACAGAAGGGCAAAACATCAAAATCTGGAATTCCCGACCATGTTTGGTCTCAGGTCTTGGCATCAGGTACCATGTCAATGTATGAGGAGTCATACACAGAAGGAACAAAACGTCCTTTAAATGAATTTTAGAGCACAGACATCATACACAGAAGGGCAAAACATCAAAATCTGGAATTCTCGACCATGTTTGGTCTCAGCAACCCTAACATTAAGGGGTCAGAATCACCGGTTGTACATAGGGAATCATATTGGAGAAAACGCAAATTTAAGGAAGCCGTCTTTTTAATAACAATACGGGTATTTTTAGCACCGAGTGCTGAAATTGGCGTGCTGGGTGAACAACTCCCCGCTTGACCGCACCCAACTCCATTACAGGTTAATGATCTTCCCCACTGTATACAAACTCAGTACAATAATTTACACTTTACTTTATTATTTAATATTAAAGAACAAATCTGATTGCACAATATTAATTTTGATTTTTAACACAAATTCAATAGTCAAAATAAATCACGTCTAACCTTATTCGTTTTGGTAATACAGAGTGTTTTTCAGTTTTTGTTTAATTTGGCCAGGCACTAGTAATTCGCCTAATATTAAAGATAGAACAAAAAAAGGTAAATTCGAAAGTTTTATTGATTTTTACATAGAGTTTAGTGAACCTATGTTTTTTTATCTTTGTGCAAACAATTCAAAAATTGCAAGGGGTTCCTTAATAAAGACAAGCACTGTATGTAACTAAATTAAACCCGTCGAAATTCGACAAGTGCAATCTATCCTAAATAAAATGAAAAAAAGAAAATACTTACCATACTTGCAAAGTTTTTGATTTTTCCGCATCAACAAAATATGACAAAAAAAGGTCAAAGTGCACAAGGAAAGTTTAAAAAGCATCCGATAGAGGCGTTTAATTTAAATCGCTAATAACTGTCTAAAACCCATCGAATTTAACGAGGTTCAATTTAGTTTTAACTTAATTTTTAAACAAATATATCCTTGACATTAATTTTAATGAAAATACTTTTGTTTAAATCCTATATTTAATATAAAACACTTTTTATTGGGTTAACAGATGGGTGAATTTCGATTCCTATTTGGATCTCGTACCATATGTGATATTACACTAAGCCTAAAATATTTTACAATGTTAAACAGCAGGCGAATTCTGTAGCTTAATGGGATAGAAACATAAAGAAAACAAAATAAGAAAGAAAATGTAAAATCCCTATCCAATTTGTTTTTCCAAACAACTCGGTTAAAATCGTCAAGTAAAAAATAGTGTTTTTATTATTAAACTTTAAAAAAGGCAGTTTTGCTTCACACTGGAAATCTTTTATTCTCATTATGTTTTTATTGGTTATTTAAATTTGTTTTTTAATTGTACACTTAAAAAATATTGGCAGGCAGAGAAGGTAAAGAAATAACTTATCAGGGCGTCTTTGTCAGCATTAAAGTCAGCAATTAGATATAACTTAAAAAGTAAAAAATTTATTTGTTTGAAAATGTAATCATAAACAATAAAACATTAAAAATTAGCTGCCGTTCGATATTTACAAACCAATGCCTTTAAAACCACATTGTTTTTGCACTATTTAGGTCAAATTTCAAACGGTTTTAAGTCTGGAATGGCTGGTACGATTTTTAAAAACAAAGTAGCGTCAAGTAGAGAAGCAAGGGGATCTTAAAACGAAGCGCTGCATGACCTTCCCTTTCCATAAAAAAATGCTTGTGCCCCCTTCGTACTAGATCACGTGACAGAAATTATTTTTACTCTAAAATGTAATTTAAGTGACACCCTCTTACGTAAATTTTACTTGACCTCGATATCTTGTCCCATTTAAAATGTAAGGGGGGACTTTTAATATTCTCGCTGTATTTTAATTAACATGAATTACAGTTATTTAAAAGACGCCAAAAAAATTATGCGGAAATTAATGTAAGTTTTTAACCTCGAGGTTATAAAAGTTAGAATAATATAAAAAGAAATTTATGTGACAAGTGCTCAGGCCGGCCTAAGAAAAAGTGCCGCATGAGACGACTACGATTTTGGCGCCCTTAACTAAGAAATAAAGATTCTTTACTTTAAGATCTTCTTACAACTTGTACCGTACTTTTGAAGTAATATTTTTTATAATGTAATTTAATGTTATGTAAATTAAATGGGTGATTATTAGGGTAATTTTAAGTCAGAAAGTTTATTTAAAAATCAGCTAAAAAATTAGGTTGATGTCACAGGGTAAAAAGGTAAAATTGTATTTTATATACGGGATGTTTCTAAACAAATGCGAAAAATTTTAGGAATTCATTTTCCACCAAAAACATAAGAAAACAACTTCATAGGCACATATGTTCTAAAAGCCTTGGTTTTTAAACTTTAAGGTGCTAAAATTTATAAAAAAATATTGTTTTTTTAAACTTTTATACTTATTCAGATATTTAAACAAAATTTGGCAGATGCACCCTTTGCACAAAAACATTTTTTGGCATACAAAAAAAAATTGTTTTACCAGTGTCGTTCATAAGGTAAATATATATAAAAAAGTTATACGCCACTGCTTTTTTAAATAAAAATTTTGTTTAAAAGGAGATTAGTTTAAAACAAATTTGATCTCTTGATTATTTTTCTTTTGATGTACGGTTTTTGCGTAAATCAAAAGAAACCATTTTGGGCAATGTTAGTTTGTATTTCTAATATAAAATTTTACAATTATTAACCTTTGTTATTTATTTTTTTATTAGATAAGGATTTGACTATGCCGAAAAATGGTTTCTATTTATTTACGCAAGAACCATACATCACACAAAAAAAAGTCAAGAAATGAAATTTGCTCTAAACTAAACGGGGAATTAAAAATGTATTTTTCTTTTAGAAAAAGCAGTGGCGTACCATTTTTTCTAAAAAAATATTTACCTGAAACCCCTCATGGACGACACCGGTATAAATATATTTTTTTCTTGTATGCCAAAAAATATATTTTGGTGCAAATAGTCTTTCAATTTTTAAAAAATATATTCGGATGGGTATAAAAGTTATTATAAAGAACAAAATTATTCAGAAAGTTTTAACACCCCGTAATTCAAAAACTAAGACGTTTAGGACATATGTTCCTATTATAAAGTTTTTTCCCTATTTTTTGGTGGAAAATCACCTCCTTAAAACCACACCCTAAATTTTTTTGCATTTGCTTAGAAACACAATGGGAATAAATTTATTTAGAATAATTGTACAAATTATACAATTTGTTCTTTGCTGAACCATAATCATTCTTTCGGTAACGGGTTTTCTTTTGGTGAATTTCCATACAGGATGGCCCAAAAATAAGGTAAGACCCTCAACTTTATTTTTTAAATAAAAGCACATTTTTTCAATTTTTTTTTAATTGGGAATAAAATTCTAAATATATATTATGTCCTATACCTAATGTCAATAATTGTAAAGAAATTTACCAAACAAGTAATTTAAAATTAAGTAGACATGTAAGTGATCGCTTAAGTTTGAACAAAGGCATTTGAAATTCACGGGTCTATTTTTTGAAAAATGATCAGATACAACGATATTTGTTTTTGACTAAGTTTTTGTTTTAAATTTATGTATTCAAGGTCTTTCACTTAACAATAACATTACCATTCGTAAAGACAGGTAAGTAGAAACAAATTATTTTAAAATTCAAAGGTTTGTTTTTTGATATTACCAGACGATGGTTTAACCATGAAAAATCGCAGTAAAAATGTGAAAAGACGTTTTAAAGCATTTTTTCAACAAATAAAAAAAAGGTTAAAACTTACTTATTTTACGAATTTTAAAAGAAAAAATGTGCAAAATATAAAAATATTATAAAAAATAGGTATTTTATTTTAAATAATAAAGTTAATGTACGTGTATCTTTTCTAGGGTACTCTGTATATATGAATTCATCATGAAAAAAACCTCACTGACGTATTCAAGCGTGTTTTTTTTTTGTAAACAAACCACTGAATTAATTTAAATAAATTTGTTTTAACACACGCTTTAGTATTTTAAAAGACTATTATTCCTATAACAAAACGCCTATACAGGGTTCCAGAAAGGTAAGGTCAAAATAATAGGGGTGATAGAGTGAGCCAAAATAATATTAGTACTTTATATAAAAAAAACTATCGCACTTCGTTAGGGGATATTGACCTTTAAAGTTGGTACAAAAAAACTTATTTTAATTATAACTTTTAAACCGTTACCTACCAGAGTACCAGTGATATTTGGGCTACTAAATAACCTCATAGTAATGCTTCTGTTCATAGGAAAACGGCTGTTCAGTAAGTCGGAATTATACAGGATGCGACGATTTTTTGTCATTTATTATATGCATTTTTAACACAGGTGACAAAATTGCATTTTGCTTTGACTGTTAAGAGTCAAAAAAGCGTCGAACTGTATGTAGTGTACTAAGCTGGGGTAGTTTATCATTTTGATAACGTTAATTAAAACAGCTTTTTTACGGTTGTAGAAAATAGTAATTTAAGGTTGCAAGTGCATTAAGTGATACTTTTTTATGAATGGGAAGTTTGACAGTTAGATCCGTTAGGCGAGTGCGGCAATCCCATGAGTAAAGAAAAGACACTTTATGCATCCGTTACATACTACATATTTTTTAAGACCTTATAAAAATATACCAAAATACCATTTTATACGTGTTTTATTTGTCTAAACTTATTAATTTAAATTTTTGCAGCACAGCCATTATGTTGCAACAAAAAATCATAGCCTCCTTATTTTTTAAGAGACAGTTATCCTCTTCATAATTATGCATTTATTATTTAATTTAAGAAAACTGTATATACTTACTTTTTGTAGAAATAATACTAATAAAGTATAAATTCCTTTTCAATTTCTTAGTCATTCAAATTCATTATTACTTTTAATTTTCGAAAATTTTCAAAACAGCATTTTTTTACGGTCGTGGAATAAAATATTTTTATGTTCTGTAACTGTAATCTATACTATTTTTTTCTTTCACCCTTTCGGGGTCATCCTACCCAGGTCCGACGACCATCCCCCTAGGTGGTGCACTGCAGCCTGAAGGCTTATTGTACCTTGACCCCTACTCCTTCTCATTCACACACCATTCATTCCATAACTTGGATGGTTGCTGCTCGGTCCGTTCGTTTACCCCCGAGCAGAACACCGCGTGCCGTTGCCTAAAACCGACAACGCCGGTCACCCATCCAGTTATGGGCGCGCACTTCACTGCTTAACTCCGGAGATCGATGCTACCGATACAACCGGAGCAGCCACAAGCGCGCCAATCTATAATACATGTATAGTCAATTTTGTAATTGTAAAAAGGGAACTCTGCCTATTTTAAATGAATTAAATTAAATGAAAACCTTTATAATCTTTATTAAACTAAATTACCTTTTTTATCCTTTGTATAGTCTTTTAAAATAGATAATAAAGGCAGATGCAAAATATAAATAAAATACTTATATATAAAATATTTTTTATTTTTTAATTTGCAGTCAGGTGCCAAATTAACCGAGGAGCAAATTGTATTTAATACCAAAAAACAATATTTATTCTTTTTATATTAAATTAGTTTGTGAAAAACTTTTTTGTAAATATTGCTTGTCAGATAAAGCTTTATTTATTCTAAAACCAATAAATACTGAAGGAAAACAATGATTATTTTATTTATTATTGATTTTGTTTCAAATTCTTTTAAGACGGATTGGCAGGAGTTAATAAAACTCTTGCTTTTTATAGATATTTTCTACTACGGAAAAGTTTTGCGAAAATAAAGTAAAATGAAATTTAAGTATATTAGCAAAGCAACAAGTAAACAGTCGTAGAGTACCTAGTTTATAAATTTATTTTTCCTATTTTTAATTAAAACATTCAAGTAGTAAAAGTAAGTGGCACTTTAACTGTAATTTTAGCATGCAGTTAAAATGTTATTAAAAAGTTTGAAGGCGCAATTATCATTCGAGCAAAAACAACAAGACTTAGTATCTGGGAAACTAAATATTTTATTGACCCTCGTTGAAAAACTTTTATAATATTTTTTTTTACCTAAAACCTAGGTGACGGTTAACTTTTGCTAAACTTTAATTAAGGTTCAGTGTGGATTTAAAAATAAAGCATACTTTCAATTGCAATTTATTGGAATGTTCAAATCAGGTGCCAAATTACCCGAGGAGCAAATTGTATTTAACATCAAAAAACAATATTTATTCTTTTTATATTTAACTAGTTTGTAAGAAACTTTTTTGTAAATATTCCTTGTCAGATAAAGCTTTATTTATTTTAAAAACCAATAAATACTGAAGGAAAACAATGATTATTTTATTTAATATTGATTTTGTTTCAAATTCTTTTTCAGACGGATTGGCAGGAGTTTATAAAGCTCTTGCTGTTTATAGATATTTTCTTCTACGGAAAAGTTTTGCAAAAATAAAGTAAAATAAAATTTAAGTAGATTAGCAAAGCAACAAGTAAACAGTCGTAGAGTACCTAGTTTATAAATTAAATCTTCCTATTTTTAATTAAAACATTCAAGTAGTAAAAGTAAGTGGCACTTTAACTGTAATTCCAGCATGCAGTTAAAATGTAATTAAAAAGTTTTATTTAAGACGCAAAAACAACAAGACTAAGGTTGTGTGAAACTTTTTTTCTAAATATTCTTTGTCAGATATAGCTTTATTTATTCTAAAAACCAAAAAAAACTTAAGGAAAACAATGACTATTTTATTTAATATTGATTTTGTTTTAAATTATTTTTTATAGTAAGTTTGCCACCCCACCTTCCAGGCTTACTGAAAGGTGTGGCGAATTTGAATGGCCATATTTCCAAAACTAATAAAGTTAGATGTACCCAATGTCTTATTTTCTTAAAGCTCTTTTTTCCATCTTTTTAATGGTAATATAATATATCTTATAAAAAACAAACCTTTTTTTCACCCAGTATATTATTACCAGTTTTACCGTTTTAAAAGATCTTGGAAAGAACTTTAAGAAAACACTACATTGGGTACACCTAACTTTATTAGTTTTAAAAATATGGCCATCCAACACACTTTTTAGTTCGCGTGGTAGGTACTTGTGCTCATGAAAAACACCTGTCAATTTTATTTCAAACCATACTATGAATAAACTCAATCCTAAAAATTTGTTAAGCCTACAGCTCTAGGTTGTTTTCTTTTTTTTTTTACTTATACAGGTTGATGATGTGCAGGGCTGATGTTTGCCAGATGATGATTGTCGTACTTAGCATGCTATGACTTATCACTATACAAATTTCTAGCTTTACAGGCCAAACGTTACTCGAAGGGTTCACTAGCTCTAAGACTATAAAAAGGTAATCAACGATGTAACTTTCCAAACTTTAAATTAAAAATAACGTTGTTTGAACTGCAAAATTAAAAAAATGGATTTTTACTTAACTTTAAAAATATTTTATACCTATGCTTAGGTATTAAAACCAAAGAAAGTATTTTCTGGTCTATTTTCAGATTTTTGTGGTTCTTGCGGTTCCTGTACAAGAAAAACATATTTTCCAACAGAAATCCGTTTTTTTCATAGAAGCAAAAGCATTTGCCATACACGACTTCTTCTAAACAATAAAACTTTGGTTTTATTTGTGCTATTGTAAAGTCTATTTATGGATACTCTCTATTATTCTTTTTAGCTTGTATTTATTATATAGACGACCTAAAAACCAAGTCACCATCGGCCACACCAAAAGTCGTAAACCTAGCTTAAGCTATTTAAGAGATATACACGTCATGATACTTGAAAAGCTTCAAGGGTATTTTTCATGAATGCGTGCAAAGGAGACAGTCTAAAGCAGCGGACAACCAAGAGTGATGGATCATTCTAATCTCTACCGGCTAGTATTTAACTAAAAATCCTAATTAAACAGAACAAAAATAATCAAAATAAAAATTACGTGCGGTTTGCTGAGCTTCCTTCAACCTCAGCGGCTGCTCATCAACTGCTTTTTCGGGTATATTATCAGCTTTAGGTGTAGCTCGCTTATCAGCTAAATCCAAAAGACCAGTGTTGGAAGTGGGTGAATAATTCATTAAAACCAGTTCCAAATTTACTCTCACCTGCGCTTGAAAAACTTATGGACATTTTTTGCAATTAAAAAGGAAAGTAGTGCTAAATGTGATTTGTGTGATGAAAAAAGATTGACCGTTTTGTTCGGTCGTAATTCTCAACTTAAATTATCAACAATTAGGGATTTATGATAATTGTGTCATTATTGGGTCAATTGACTTGCACTCATGATAAGGAAGAAGAACAAGAAGAAAAAAGGAAGCAGAAAAACTTTTTTTTTTATTTTTGACCCTTGCCAATATATTTTTTTACCAGAAGATAGATGAACAGTAAATAGGCTTACCGGGACAAACGCGTCAAGTACTCTACCTCAAAGATGGCGTGGAAATGACTTACTTAACTTTTGAATCGTTATATTGTGAACACCTAGTATAAAAAGTATACATTTTGGGAATTTTAAAAATATACATTTTTGGAAAATTTAAATTTTTATTGGGTTACTTAACATTGGGAAATTTGCTACATAAAAATATACGTGAGGTGTCAAGGTTTAAAAAGTATAAATCAAACAGTTTTCTAGTATATATATATATATATATATATATATCCTGCCAATTTTAAGCCGGTTGCGAATTTTTATAACCTCGGATTCTAAATAGATCGAAATACAGACTTTAATTTATAACAGTATTTTTTATAGTCGAATTGGAGGACAGAGGGAATTCAAAAGAAATCTAAGGAAATACCTAGGCAGATGTGCACACTACAACTACGATGAGTTCCTAAGCAAAACTATTGTTTTTTTATCTTTGGACAATCCACGAAGGCTGAAAGCCTAAATACTAACGTACCGTGGGTGTCTTATTGTACCTGAAGATTTTACAATGTGAGTTGTCTTGGAGGTTACACAACGCTGCGTTTAATTTTAATATGTGTTCAAATTTATAATTTTATTGTATATAGATTTTAGCTTTAAGATTACTATTGTTATACAACATAACCTGCTTTTCAATAAATTAAATTTAAATCTGAATTTGAATTTTTAAACAAGCGAGTAATTTAAAATAGGAAATGTTAGAAACGCCTTATAAATTGACAGCAAATTACCAGTTATGTTATAAAATACATTTTCCGTCTCGACATGTAATAATTTACTTATTATCTTAAATTTTAAATAGGTAAGGATAATAAAGAATAAGTAAAAGAAATGAAAACGTTTTAAAAAATTAAACCAGGCCACCATTTCTTTATGCGGTTGCCTATTTTTTTATTTACTGAACTATTGCAACTCCTTTTATAAATCAATGTTTGTTTTTATTAAAGTTGTGCTTTCACAGAATTTCTTTAATCTTTTGCTTTTCAATTTTTAAGGTAAAAAATGAAGGGTTGGAAATACCTCCTTCAACTTTTGTTCCAAACTTTCAGGGCTGTGTATTATTTAGTTGTCACCATGTGTTAGAAGTAAGTATTAAAAATGAATATTTTTTCATTTGCAAATTATTTTTTTAACGTTGTGATTTTAGGTCAGTGCATCAATCTCTGGGTGCCACGCAGATCTTGATTTATCAACAAAGCTAGCCATAGGTCATGTGCCATACGCACAAGCACCCCCTTTAAATGCCCCACTTCAAGAATCTGCACCAGCTACTATCCTGAGGAAGAACCTATGATAGATTTTCCTGAATCTGCATATGGTGAAGCGGTAAATGGATTTCAATTAATGCCTATGCCTATGCCTATGCCTATACCTATGCCTATGCCTATGCCTATGCCTATGCCTATGCCTATGCCTATGCCTATGCCTATACCTGGAAAAGCCGGTGATACAACAGGATTACCTCCATATCCTGTTGCAGGATATCCTTCTGTTCCAACTGCTCCACACGAGGCTGGAGTGCCATCTGCACCACCAGAATTGGACACTAAAAATAACCCTGGTATTTCGGGTATGTGAAAAGTAGTTATCTTATTTAATAAGGCTGTGGCACAAAGTACCTTACTACTGATGATAATTGAGGAGGTGATCAGTTAACCGCAGTTTTTGACAAAATCAACAAAACCGAGTTATGTATGGGATATTGTATTTTAAATAGTGTTTCATCCGACAGATCACACAATGGTTTTTAGTATGATTTTTAGAAAATTTTTCTTCCGCGATATCATGTTTTTAAGTTAGAAAACACTTTCTTAAGTTTTTCTCATTTGTTTTAAAGCATCTTGTAGAAGCCTTTATGGACTATCATAAGATTTAAAAACTTTTTACCATCATGATGAAAACATTCAGATTTAAAGGACTGCCACTAGGTGTTTGGCAGCTTATTGTTATAGCTTTATTAAAATAATATATACCTAGTATTAAGTTATAAATTTACAACCCCTTTACTTTTTTATTTTTCTCAGATAAAATAAACAAAAATGTCAATTATTCTAGCTTATTTAGTAGTTTTCGAAATATGATCGGATTTTTATTATCTGATAATATATACAAGGTATGATAAAAAGTTTAATTATTTTTTAAATAAAACCCGTATAACAGTGCAATTCAATTAAAACGAGCCACCCCATATACAGTATGTCCACGGATCGACTTAACAATAGGATAAATGGAACAAAAATTTAAATGTTTAAGAAAGTCGTGTATGGCAACTGCTTTTGCTTCTTAAAAAACAAGATTAACGTTGAGAAATTTGTTTTGTTTTGTACGAAGGCTCCAAAAGCTACAAAAATGTAAAAATAGACCAAGACAAAACTGCCTTTATTTTTAAAAATTTAGGAAAAAAGTCAAATAAAAAGAGTTTTAGAATTAAATGAGGATCAGATATTTGAAATTTTACATAAAATAAACCATTTTTTTAAGTGTCATATTCTTTTAGAGAATAGAAAGATTACGTGCATGAACATACTTTTATGATATAGGTCACTGTAACCTAATTTGTATGTCTAATGACTGTTTTCAATATTTGACACATGGGTGTCACTACAAGTAGGGATAACAAAATTAAATATCGATAATTTCCATCAATATTTAACTTCTCAATATATCATATATTTTTGATATTTGTGGTAAATGGGACACAACCAAAAGCGAATTTTCACATAAATTTTTAAAACTTAAATATTATTCAGTAATGTTATACAGTAAAATAAAATAAATATAGGTTAAAATAATTTAAAAATACGCTTTTATCAGATTTTAAAATAAAAAGTAAAAAATAGTTATGGTTTAGAAAAACTAAAAAACACGCTTTTAAAGTTCATCGAACTAAAAAGTTTAAAATAATTTTAAAAATAATTTTTTCTACTAGCGTGTGGAAAGCAGCACTTTTCCGCACGCAATGGAATTTGAAAAGTGTCACTTCCCGCACTAGTGCGGAAAAGTAAACCGTTGCAAATTTTCCTCTTAAACAGATACTTAAAATGTTTTTAATTCTGAAGTTTCACTTAATATAATTTTATTATTGGCATATTATTCTTTTATTTGTACAAATTCGGTGTAAAATCAACGAAATATTCACTAAAAATTAATATCGTTTTAAAAACATTGTTTCAAAAATCCTGGTATATATTAAATTTGATTAACAGACTTTTAGTTTTGACAGGTGCCGGTGTTCATATTATAAAAGATCAAAGTCATTAAAAGTCATCGATAATTAAAAGTGTCTTTAGTACAGTCTAATTAGTATCGTCGATTTTAAATAAAAACGTTTCCCATGGAGTCTTCTGACAAGGAATTTAAAATAATATTAAAAAAAAAAACAAAAGATCAAAATAGAAGCTGTTATTAAGGACCTTCGACTATTGCCTGTTTTACAGCTTCATTGACTCGACTAGAAAATATATTTTTATTTAACAAAAATATATTTGCATCTTTTAATGCATAGTTTCATCCAAGTTTTTAGAAATATCTTAATTTGTACGAAAGTAATAAAAACATATGAAAACAATTTTTTTTATTTAACCCTTAACTGGTGACATGAAGTCTCTCGCAGTGCCGTATTATCCATTAGGCTGACTAGGCTACACCCTAAAAATAGGCGCCAGACACGGAGGTTATAGGTGCTAGACAGGAAGTTTCTAAAAAAGTTAGGTCTGGTGGGGATTAGAACTAATTTTTCTGCCTGTAAATAAATAAAATAGACGCGAAAAGGAGAGAATGATCTTTTTTTTTTTTGGTCATTAACACTGAAAATAGGCGGTATGGAGGTAAGAACCTTTTTTTTTTTGTTTTTTTGCTCTTCAAAAATTTTTTTAGTGAAAAATAGGCGCTCTGGGAATTCTAGCCTAGGGCGCCTCATACAGTTAATGCCATGGCCCTGGTCTCTCGGATTCTGCATTTTTTTGGCTCAAATCTACCACCCTAATAAAAAATGAAACCTACCGTTTATAGTACCTTTCTAGAACTTATTCTAGTATCTAGTAGTTGCCTGAAAGGTAGCATCCAGCGTTTATCTGTTTTCCAATTAGGTGAGTTAGGGAGTCTCCCATACTCCATGTCACCACGTGAGTAACAAAAATTATTATAATTACATGGCTAGTTGCGGTCAAATTTAACATTTATTTTTTTGTCGTTTGTCGGGAAACTCGCGAAAAGCCAAAAGATCGAAGGAGATGAGATACATATATACATTTATCCAACACTTACATATAATATCTACATAATTGATCAGATTTTGAGGATATAAAGTGTACTATAAGTCACTAGTGAGCTAAAGTACCCTTTAGCTCACTAGTGAATTTTAGACAATACAAAATTTTGTTGCTGGTGTTGACAATGACAAGTAACAAATAATGGATGACGTTTTCAAATTATTTTCGATATTAAAAACGATTTATACGAAAGTGTTGGATAAAATTTTGTATTAGACACGTGAGTTATTACATATAAGTTACTTAAGAAAATTACCTTAAACTTTTCTTGCGTGACTTATATGTAATATAACTCACTTATCTAATAAATAACTATTATCTCAGGGCCACCAAATAAAGGGAATCGCAGGAGTCTGCCAGACTCAATGTCACCTTTAGTGACAGAAATTTGGATGTCACCAATTAAGGGTTAAACACCTTGTAGTTCTTAGTGTAGGACGTTAAAGGCTAATATTTATTAGGTTTTTTTCCTATTTTTGTTGGAGAATCACCCTATAAAGTTTATCGATAAAGTTAGTGGATAAAATAAAATAAATTTTAATAATGTAGAAATGTTTTAATAACCATAATCCACTTTTTAAGTTTCTTTTAAAGCCAAATCTTTATATTAGTATCAGATTATGCTAACGGTATACGCACAAAATGTTTTAATTAAAACCTGCTGCCGAGTATCGCATTCTCTTTCCTTTAACAGCTTCGCTAATTTTCTAAAATTTAATCCAACCTGATTTTCCCCAAATCGGCTTTGAAGAAAAAGCCCGCATTTTGCTGAAACGCTTTTGACGACCTGAGAAAGAGATCCAGCTAATCTTGTATTTTGTGAAAAAGTACCGTTAAAATTAAATCATATAAGGTGATTTGACACTAACAATTTTGGTATTTTTGTATAATGTTGTAAACTTTATAGGCCTAAAGATAAAGTCCTTACTGTCTGCCATCTAAGTTTGACATGGTGAAAAAATGCTGACACAAAATGTAGTTGGTTTTATGATGTTGCCAGGTTTTGGTGCTAATAAATCCAATTTATTTTACTCTTTTATTTCAGTTTTTATTATTTGTATAAGGTATTTGTTCTAATTTTAATATTGTTGTTATTTTTGATTCCTTAAAGGTATTCTATTTTATTGCATAATAAATATCACTGATCTGGATGGATTGCCCATGTTATCACTTGGGTACCAGTCATTTTCCCTCGTCATCGAATATTTACTCCTACAGCTTGCCGACACTATCGGGCAAAATTTGAAAACGCTTTATCTCAGGGCCGTGCCCACCGGGTAGTGCAATTGATGCAAGGCACCAGGGCGCAATGCTGAGGCGGCGGAAAGTTGTGTAACAAAGGGCGGAAATATTTAAAATGAAGGGTGCTATTTAGGAATTTAACTTTTTGAATTAGTAAGGACGTTTTTTGCTTGTTATTTTGTAAAAGCCAGTGGCGGCTGGTCATATGAATCAAGTGAAGCACTGATTCACCTAAAATTCTCGTATAATACTTACATATTTCTACAATGTCTTTAATTTACTTTTACTTAAAAAGAAAAAAGTTTTATTTTCCCTCGGTTAGAATTAAATATCAAATAATCAAATTACGACATTTTAAGTTTCATCAATTTATTCCAATCGACCCAATCACTTGAGCCGCGCGCCGCCGATATTCCGATAAAGAGAGCGACGCTGTACTACTAACAGGTGCTCAACAACGCCGCGCGCCGACGACCGAGAATAGAAGCACATCCCAGCAGTGTGGAAAACGATTCTCAATTTCGCTGCTGCAGGCCGCTTGTTTACGGCGGTTGCCATGGAAACGACACGTATGGTTAAGACTGGAACCACTGGAATGCGAACCAGTGCACCGCGATTCATTGTGATTCAGTTTAGTAGTAAGGCGCTTTAGAACCTGGAAAA
Source organism: Listronotus bonariensis (assembly GCA_014170235.1). Classification (NCBI taxonomy): domain Eukaryota; kingdom Metazoa; phylum Arthropoda; class Insecta; order Coleoptera; family Curculionidae; genus Listronotus; species Listronotus bonariensis. The sequence continues at coordinate 42,115 of JACEGR010007406.1, forward strand.
TCGAAAAAATAGGGACGAGGCGCGTGGATTTTTCGCGGCTAAATATTATTATTTTATTATTATTAATAACAGTATACATTATAATGGATTCGTTTCCAATTTATGACCCAGTGTGTGTTTTGCTGGAAACACCTTTTTCAAGGTGGAATGAAAATGACCAAAAAACAGCGGGGGGCATGAATTTATTAAATGTGATTCACCAACTTTAGAGGTCACGAGCCGCCACTGGTAAAAGCCAAATTTTACATTGTGTTACTTGGGTACCTATTAGTTTAGATATATTTCCTTAGTCATCAGACAGTTTTAACGGCCCGATGCTCCTAGGAATTCCAATATTTTTGGTATTTAACAAGATATAAAAAAATCTTGTAGGTCTTCTAAACAGGCAAAATATTTTAATATAAACAGAGTGTCCCAAAAGAATTATTGCTCTGGGATTAGTTCGTATTTAATGTTTTCGCAACACTCTGTATGCACTAACATATTTTAGGACATGTCTATTTAGAAATCCCTTAACTCCTATATAAGTCTTTTAGTTATATCTTATTGAATAAGTAAGAATATAGAACTTTATCGGACCATAGACTTCCAAGAGGTTGTAACTGTCAAAACTGTCTACTGAGTGGGAAAATCTCTTCTAATGGGTACCCAAGTAACATATACATATAAAATTTAGCTTTTACAAAATGACGAAAGTGATGTTTTAATTAATTAGCCTTTGGTATTCGGTGCTTGTCAAAGCCAGTAAAAGTTAAACTTAATAGTCTCCCATCGGTTTTACCTGAGAGTTGTTGGGAGCACGCACTGACAAACTTTCCGCTTTTACAAAATGAAGTTTTGCCGCTCACGGGTTCATACTCTATTACGCTGTATCTTTGTCACCCGGATTTTTCTTAAAGCTAAGTATAAAATTCTACTACAAATTTTTTGCGCCCAAAAACAACGATTTAATGGAATCTACTTAAGTTAAAAAGTTGATGCTTTGCGAGATACGAAAAGTAAAAATAAAAAAAAAGAGATATAGCCCCTGTATCCTTTTAACAGTCAACTTTGACTAAGGTAAATTGCAGTGTAAGGGAATGGTTCGGAAAACTTTTGTATGGAATAACACGTTAAAACTTATATATCTCTAAAACGGTGGGTCGTAACGAGTTACCAAGTGTAGGTACATTTTTGTGCCAAAAATAAAAGAAAATTATTTTCTTTTAACTAGACCCATAAGATACCAAGGCATAGAAAAGTTATTACATTTTTAATATAAGCAAAGACTACTTTTACATTTTATAATAAAAATGTAAGCAGTGTTTGATTTTTTATCTTTAAAAATTCCCCTTAACCTAAATTTTGTAAAAATATTTTTAATATTGAAAAAATATTTTAAAATATCTTAAATAAAATTGATACTTTGACATTGACTGTATCTTGCAAATTATTAACTTTTTGACTAAGGTAAAATACCTTAGATTTAAAATCGTTTTATTTTTATCTAAGGAATTTGTAGCATTTCGTACAAACTTTTGGGGACACCCTGTGTATTAAAGTGGATCTCCAAATTATAGTCAAGTGTTTACGCCAAAATATTGTAAAAGTATTTTAGTTAAAAAATGTTTACTCAGTATAAGATTTTCTTTTGTATTTTACAGACTCTTTACGAATAGGGTATACAAGAGCACAAATGAATAAAAATGTAATTTTTCGACGAAAAGTCATTCTTAAGAAAAACTTCTGCTGTTTGCTTGAAAGAAAAATATGATTTATAAAAAGAACATTTAGAATTCGTATAAAGTGGTTGCAAACACACCAAAAAAGGGATTTTTATTTCAAGGGTAAAATACTTTTTATTTTCATTTTTAAGAACCTTTTTTTCTTATAAAATTAGCGATTAAAAAACAGACATTTTTAATGACTCTATCTCCAGATTTTGGTGTTGGAAAACAATATTGATTTAAATTTTATAAATAAAATAACACAAAAAAGCTATGGATTAACAAGAAATAACAGTTTTAATAATTTTTATAACTTTACTCTTATGGAAGGTTTACATCGGACATTTATTGCATGATAAATTATGTCAGACAAAAATTCTGGTTAATATAAATGGTCAAAAATTTATTCTATTCTATTCAATTTTCGGTTTTTGGCCTTCACACGTAATGTACTCAGCCATTGGCAAGTGGTTGTGATCGAAAATTTATGACCGATATAATTTTCTTATTGTTTACATTAGCCAGAATTTCTCTCTGACATAAATATCATGCAATAAATGTCAGTTAAAACCACCTGCCATTATGGTAGCTTTACATCTAACATTTATTGCATGATATTTATGTCAAACAGAAATTCTGGCTGATGTAAAGAATTAAAAAATTGTATTAGACATACATTTTTAACCGTCTACATCACCCAGAATTTCTGTCTGACATAAATATCATGCAATAAATGTCAGATGTAAACCTACCATTAAACCTATGGAAGGATATTTATCAGATCTTTCCAGGTGTAAAGAAATGTGATCAAAGGAATATTAAATTTTAAAATAAAATAATATAGTTGCTAATTTAATTATTACATTTATAATTTAATTGATTGTAAACGTTACCCGTACTAATATAAAGAGGTAAAGTTTGTAACTTTGTTTCTTTGTAGTTGCTATTCTTCGGAAGTACTAAACTTATCATAAGAACTATTTCACAATCAGAGAGCTACACTCTTCAGACGTGTTATAAGCTATTTTTACTATGAATAAAAAAGAGTTCAGATATTAACGCCCAACAAAGTGGGACGGGTCGGCTATCTTGAATATATTATAATTTTTGTAAGGTTAAGTTTATAAGTTTCGATTAGTCCGGTAGAGAAAGAAAAAATTTCTTTTTTTTTAATAGATTAAAATTAAAAAGCAACATATTTACTTATTTTTGAAGATTTTTTCTGATATTTATATATACTAATATTATAAATAAAGAGGTAATGTTTGTAACTTTGATTGTTTATTTTTAAAGGCAAATTTTCGGAAATACTGAACCAATCATAAAAAAATTTCACAGTTAGAAAGCTACACAATTCAGGAATGCTATAGGCTAATGTTTAATATAATTAAACCAAAAGAAAAAAATATAATGACCGCCCAACAAAGTGGGCACGGGCCCGCTAATTACAAAAAAATCACTAAATGCCATATTTGGTAGGTGGTAAAGGAACTACCACCTCACTCACCCTTTAAAGGACCCGTGAAGTCTTAACGGACGTTTCGGGTTCTGGGTGCATGAGTCAGTTTTCCTTCTTCCTTCTTTCTCTCTTCTTTTATTTTCTTTTTACCCCCAAACCATGTATAAATGATGGTGGCAAACCCGGAAGTAAAATGTTCCGAAGGTAAAATACACCTCCATTCGGATCTCCGGGCGAGGGGTGCATCCGGGAGGCCTTCATCGAGAAGTTTAATTTCATTTGCAAATATATGTGGGCTTAACACCAATATAAACTCCATTCCTCATCACCTTTAGTCATCCAAGCCCCACATACTGTTTCTAATGGAAACTCAAATAAGATTTAAATCTTCAACCAGTCACCTTCTCTTCCCAGGCTACACACTTATTTCGTGTTTTCGCCCACATGATGGCGTATATGCTTACGTCCGCAACGATCTGGCTTGTGCTCAAGTTTCCAATCTTGAATCGAATTGAAACCTATATTTCACACACCATCAAGAACCCCAAACAATACAATAACAAACCCTGGTTTTCCAAATCTTGTGATAAAGCTAGAATTTTAAAAGTTCAGGCTCACAAGAAGTTTCTACAGGATCCTAGTCCAGAAAACCGACAGTCCTGCATTGAAGCAAGAAACTACTACAATCAAACAATTTCTAAACCTAAAGACTCCTTTAACAATCGTATTTAAAACGAAGTTCTTTCTTGCTCAAATGGTAACAGATCTTTCTGGTCCTTTGCGAAAAACATAAGTAGGAATTTTTGTACTAGTTCTTTTCCACCACTAACTTTGGAAGATAAAATTATTATATATTAATCGCTAAAGGAAAGGCAAAACTATTTGCTAAACAATTTGCTGCCAATTTAACTCTTGACCCTCCCGTAAATCATTCAACTTCAGCTATTAACCCAGTTCCTCAAAAATGCCCAGTGTTATTTTTAAGGTAAAACACTCAAAAAAGCGCCCTAATCACTAGATTTAGATATATACTCGTAGTTATAAATTGAGGCAAAAAGTCGGTTAAAAAAAAGAATAAAAAAACGTGTAACTTACCTTTTCTGCCAAAAATTCATCAGCAGGTGCTTTCTCCAGAAAATCGTTAATATTGTCGTCTTCGACTTTTTCGGTTTGTAGCCCTCATTTTGTTTTTTTAAAAAAGCTGTTAGTTTACTGAATTTGCTAATGTCAACGCCCACGTCTATTGCAATTATGGCTTTTAACATCGAATATATGCTTTACAGTGACGATGCTTTAAGCTTTTTTGACTTTTCTAAGAAATATTTTAGCACTTTCTTTTCTTCGGTAAATTCTACTACGTTTCGTTCTTTGCACCTGTTCATCATCTCAGATAACTGTTTCTTGTATTGTTCTCCAGATTTCCTTGGTAATAATTGGCCTACAGCCTCTTGAGCTGCATTTTCGATTTCTTCCGTCACGATCAACACACTTTCAGGTTTGGCATGTTGCACTATATTTATCGAATTGATTTTTTTACTTAGTTAAGCTTAGTTTATAAGCTTGCGAAATGCAATTTGCCAATTGCAAATCCGGTTCTAATTAGTCAATTTCTAACGAAACATTCCAGAGTCGTTACAAATTCATTAAATAAAACACGTTTCGTAATTCCCAAATCGCATTTTGCAAGCTTATGAACTAAGCTTTACTTGTCAAAAAACACTAGATTTTCAGTTGACACAGAGACAATCATGGGGTGTGTTCCGTTTGTCGTTTTGGTTAACCAGTCGGTATTTTCCGGTACAAATACGGTAGCTGAAATTTCTGATTAGATACGGAACACCACTGGTTTCGGTTAGCGTGCTGTCATTTATGTCTGTCAGCTGTCGTGTTATCTCCAATGAAAACATTTATTTCTATTTTTATTTTATCTGTTTTATGTTTCTTCAACGTTGTACCTATCCTAAAGTACATAAAATAGTATATACACCTCAGAACTAAAGTATTTTTAAATCCCTCGACAAAATATAGCTCTCCTATTGGTCGGGCTATAAACTTTTTTTCTCGGGATTTAAAATCCAACTTTATTCCCTAAGTATATAATGTACTATTATTCTTGGTGAAAACCTATGTTTTTAAAGGTTTTGCAAACTGTGTATACAACATTTTTAGGTATAGGTATTGCTGGTTGGTTGGTTGGTTGGTTTTACCAACCTTTCGAGGTCATCCCACCCAGGTTTTGACTCTCGCCATCTCTAGGTGGTGCACTGCAGCCTTAAGGCTTATTGTGCCCTGACCCCTACTTCTTCTCATTCACACACCATTCATTCCATAACTTGGATGGTTGCTGCTCGGTCGATTACGCCCGAGCAAAACACCGCGTGCGTTGCCCAAAACCGAAAACGGCCCGGTCACCCATCCAAGTTATATCGCGCTCCTCGCTGCTTTACTCCGGTGATCGACAAGGCCGATCCGCGGGAGCAAGCCACACGCGCGACTAGCTATAGCACGTGCTATGTATTTGTCACACATTCCAGGCAAAATCCATTTTTTTAATACAGGGTGTTCCACTTAAAACATACAAAGTGTGTAGCCTTTTTAATTAACCTAAACTACTGGAAGAACTTTATAGGTTAATTAGTATTTAGTATTAGTATTTATTAATATTGACATTTATTTAAATACACTATATTGTATGTATTTTATTCTTAAACATTGGATTGTTTAAAAAGATAATTTATTTTATGTTTAAACAGACAATTTTAATATACTTACTTACCTAGTGGCTAGTTGCAATTATTATTAGTTTATTAAGTTAGGCGGTTTAAAACCGTTCAAACGTGTTATCTTGTCTAGATTGTCATATAAGTTTTTAAACGTGTTCACTGATTCCGCACAAACACAACTGTTTGGTAAATTGTTCCACCTTCTGACTATGCGGTTCGATAAAAAGTGTTGCCGACACAGTTTATGGAAACGTTCTTGTTTTAGCTTAAACATATGTCCTCTTAATCTTATATTTTTGTTTAATTGAAAGAAGCTTACGTTGACAGAATAAATAGTGCCCGTGTAAGATTTTATATGTCTCTATAAGGTCTCCCAGAGTTCGACGTTCGTACAAAGTTGTTAAGTTTAAAATTTTTAATCTATCACTATAAGATAAGTCGCGGAGACTTGGACTTAACTTGGTGATTCTTCGTTGAGTTTGTTCCAGGGCATGTATATCTTTGACAAAATATGGGTTCCACACTGATGCTCCATATTCAAGTATTAGGCGTATATATATCTTATAAATCCTTCTAAAATTCCGGTGAGATGTTTTTAAATGCCCTCTGTACCATGTATGAAATAGTGTTGACTTTTTTAATTATCTTTCCTATGTGAAGCTCCCCTTTAAGATCATTCCAAACAGGAATGCCTAAATCTTCCTGGGCGGATACAGCTTTTAAAGTGGCTCCGCCAATGGTGTAGTCTAAACAAGGATTGTTAGCACCCATATGCAATACTGAACACTTTTTTCATTAAGTTTCAAAGACCAAGTAGCACACCATTCTTCTATAGTTTTTAGGTCATTTACTAGTAGTTCATAATTTGTTAATGGGTTGTTATATAACTTGGAGTCATCGGCATACATGGAGAGAGTAGAAGTTATTTCCTTTGACAGATCACTAATAAACACATTGAAAAGAATTGGTCCCAAAACGGAACCCTGTGGCACTCCGCTAGTGACTCTGTATGGACGTAAAAGTTCGCCATTTATTCGGACACGACATGTTCTGTCCAATAAAAAGTTTTTAATCCAGCTAAGTAGATTCTCACGTATACCAAAATGTTCCAGTTTTTGAAGTAGCTTTTTGTAAGGTACTTGGTCGAAAGCCCGACTAAAATCTAAATAAATAATGTCAACTGGTTCCCTCTGATCTTGTAGTTTTGACCAGTCATTAACGCATAGTAAAAGATTGAACACCGTGGATCTACCCCGTAGAAACCCATGTTGGCTCTCAGTTATAACACCGTTGTTAATTAAAAATGCAGTTAATTCTTCAGCAACTAGTTTTTCCATTAATTTGCATGGGATGGATGTTAAGGATACTTGTCTGTAATTTTTAGCATCGAATTTATCACCCTCTTTATAAATAGGAATTACTATGGACTCTTTCCATTCTTGAGGAGTTTTGCCTTCATTTAGAGATGTTTGCATAATATTTTAAAGTACATCAGCAATGGAAGATACATTTCTAAGAAACAACGGATGTATATTGTCAGGTCCGGGACTACAATCTGCTTTTAAGTTATTTATGGCTTTAACTATTTTTCACTGTTAATGGTTATGGATGTTGGTGAATTTTAAATTCTTTCTGTCGGAGTCAAGATAGTCCTGCCATTAGTAGGTTCGGTCATATGGGTTCCCTCGAAATCATCCGCAAACAGATTTGCCACTTCCATAGGGTTTCCGGTCATGGTGTCATCCCCGTTTCTAAGTGTGGGAGTAGGAACTTTTGAGCTTAATATGCTTTTAATGTACAAACAAACTTTACAATTTCTTGCCTTGGTTAT